>KZ061652.1:363734-378702 GCA_002091835.1 Anopheles maculatus
GCTGCTGGAGGCCGACGTGTGCGTGTCAACGCCACCGGTACTAGCTCCACTACGCGAGCTACTCACGCTGGCAGCACTGCCCGTACTGATGTGACTGCTGGTGCTGCTGGCTGCATTGCCGGCCATTATCGCACCGCCGCTCACAAAGTTAAGCGTGTTCTGGAACTGCGTGAACTGGCTGGTGCTGGCCATTAGTGAGGATAGGGCGGCGGCGGCCATATCCGAACAGCAGCTGCTGTAGTACGAGCTGGATGAGGGCGATAGGGCTAGTGGCTGAGCGTTAGACTGGCCAAGTGCTAGGCCGAGAGTTTGTTGATGGGTTTGCTGATGTTGCTGTTGCTGCTGCTGCTGCTGGAGCTGTTGCTGGTGGTCTTGTTGCTGTTCGTGCAGCTGTTGCTGCACTTGAAGGTGGTGGGCAAGTTGCTGTTGATGATGTTGCTGCTGTTGCTGTTGCTGTAGTTGCTGATTCGTATGGGCGTGTTGCTGCTGCAGCTCTTCCAGATGTTGCTGTTGCTGCTGTTGTTGTTGTTGCTGCTGTTGTTGTTGCTGCTGCTGTTGCTGATGTTGAAGGGTGGCCGCCGCTACTGCGGTAGTTGACGCACCTCCCATCATCAGTGAAGATCATGTCGTTGTCAGTTGGCGCCACACGGCCGTGTGTCACATCGAAGGAAGGTAGGGCCAGGAGAAACTACTGCCCGATAACAGCATGTCACGGATGAGCGTTTCTATAGGCGTTTTGCCCACCAGTCGGACGAAGAACAGTTGCTCTATAACCTGCGGGGACAACGGAATCGGAGTAAGCTCAATGTTCAAGCTGTTGGCGGAAGTCGTTGGGACTTACCTGTGAAGACACAGTTCTAAGGGAGGGAAGACGTAACAGTAGCTTGCCGAACCGGGTCGGTTGGTTGGGATACTGGGACCGGCAATACTCCTCCAGCGCACACTGGGACTTCTCCTGCAGCGACTCAATGTGTGCCACGTCCGACAGCCCACAAGCATCTGCAAAAGCAAGAAATGAGGAGCAAAGTTTAATTAGCGTCGTCACAGATTGCACACCTGAATGCGTGTAGCAGAGGAATTGGAAGAGCTTGGAAGAGACAGGAGCAAAGGATTTCGCTGGAAAAGGAAGGTCTGTAGTGTAAGTAAATGAAAATAAATAAAAAAATAAATTAAAATCATATCCACCTTTTACCCTGCGTGCGAGCGTTACTTTTGTGTTAACGGATTGTGTTAGAAGAAAACAAAGCATTCAATTAATGGTGCAAAACGGTGCAAGCGGCACGCGCTGATGTTTGCTTGTGCGAGTGTGTTATTATGTGAAGGTATGTGCCAGCCAGCCTGCCAGCCTGCCTGCTGATTAAAGCTTGTGTTAATGTGTGAAGAAAAATAGTAATAAAATGATGGAAAAGAAGAAAACTTAAGATACATAAATTAGTGAAATGAAGCAAAAAGAAAAGAAATCAAAGAAAAGGAATGAGGTCTGATAGTGCTGGAAGAAAGAAAAATGAAACGATTAATGTACGGAAAAAAAAATTGAATAAGAAAGAAAGGAAGCGAAAGAATTGTCTTTCAACGTGAGACTGTATGTGTTTGTGTGGGTATTACTAGTAGGGACTACGAGTCTGCGAGTGCCATTAGCAGAGGCATAAATTACTTACTACCAAACTACTGGAGATACTCAACCACTAAGCCACGAATACAAATGACAGAGCAACTAGGCACGGGAGCGAAACAAACGAGAGTTTTCCCACCTCGAAAAAAAATCCCTCCACTCGAGACAACGTCATTGTCGCTGTCTTAATTCCATTGCCCTAATCTTTCACATACCGCAAGCCCGCGAGAGAGAGAACCCATAAATCACGGTTACAGTTGACGCGTCATCAGCCTCATCCACTCATCCACCGTGTGTTCATCTCCGGGCGCAAGCATGCGGACCAGAAAATAGAGAGGACACACGCTTGCGCTTGGGTCTCGTTTGGCAGGTTGTGTAGCCGACTTGCGAGGATTTTTCGGCATCCCGACGCCTTCCAGGGTTATGTTTTAATTGTCCTGCTTGTAATCTGATGCGCTGAACTTTAACGCAACCAAGCTCCCGATTCTATCAAGGTCCCGATTTTTTGTGTGTTTGCCAATTCCAAGTATCAGCGCCCGGGCGAGGTCAATTGAACCGATGCTGCACGCTAATGCTCCCGAGGCATAAATACTAATAAAATGGTAAGCAAGCAGACCTAGCCCTTCACTACTACGATGCGTCGTCGCGTGCGCCATCGCGCTGACTGTCACCTCGGCGTTGCGCGCGTTAAATAGCGCACACTGCTAATCAAGTAGCGCATGGGTAATTAAAATTTATTCATCGCTGTGCTGCGATGACGGGTGCACGCACGCACGCACGCACGAACGCTCGGTTGCGTACATTCCGAAGCTGGTGGATGCTTTTGACGAGTGGGTTCCCACTTGACTCCCGCGTACGTTCGTTAATGGGTTAACCAATAGTGCTGGGGTGCCGCATCTTAAAGCCGCTCCGATAACATCTGTTTGTCAATGGTAGGGGTTCTTTTTCGCTTCCTTCCCGCCAGGCGTACTTGAGTGCACCGAGGACACACCATCACGACGATGATGGTGATGCGAGCGCATGGACAGAACCATAATTCCTCCGAAGCGAACGTAACGTGGAACGTGCTTGAGCTGAAGGAATCCGTCTTTCACGATCACCTGTTTCGATGTCGAGCTGTGGATGCTCCTCATGCTGCTGCTGCTGGGGGACACGGTTCTGAAGATGTGTCACTATTTAATTGGGCATGATTGTTACGTTTTTTTTTTGGGTAAGAATTCTTCAAACTCAAATCTTGCCATTAGGATGATTATGAGCAGTTGACAGATCACTTGAAGTGTGTAACACATGCTTTCGATCACGGACGTCAAAAAAGGTCGCCGGAAAGCTTGTCTTGGAAGTAGTAGGGTTAAGTAGGCGAGTAGTGGTTCGAAAGGAAACAAACAAAAAACTGTGTCAGATTTTGTTTTTTCGCTTCCACGGGACAAGAATTCGAACCACAAAAAGTGCGATGATGCGCAACAACTGGTTACGTAAGCTAGACTTCATGATCTGATCGACAGCATGATCGACGGTTACGATCGGGTTAGTAGGCAACGCCGGGGGTGATGAAATTCAATTAAACTGCCTTCAATTTGATGAACCTAGAATGTGTCAACTATCATCACGCACACGGAGCAGTCGTCGAGGAAGACTTTGGTGACGATCCGTTACGCCCCGTTTTGGTTGGTTGGTTTGGTGAGGAATAGGAAAGAAATAGAAAACCCGGTCAGAGTACTCCAGTACTGCCAAGTTGGGAACCCACCAGGAAAAACACGCCCGCCTTACTGTGTGGGTACCAAATTAAAGACAATAATCTTTATTTTCCATCAACACACCACAGCGCGGACAATCGCGGCGGGGAGATCGGATGACGGAGCGATGACGATGACGGTTTCTTATGTTGCGTTAGTGTTGCCGATATGGGCGAACATGGCACATTCTTCGCTCCATTCGGACCAATTAGCGCAAATTGCTACTGATTACGAACACTTTATGTAGGTCGATTGACAACCGAACCGAAAGGCAGGCATGTACGGGGATGTTTTGAAGCAAATGCTTATGTTTGCTGGACCGGGAACTGGAGCTGGAGATGAATGGAATTGATTTGCGAAAGAAGCAACCCGCCCGGGGGGTTGTCGTCTAAGACGCTCTTATCCTTTAAAACGTAAAACTATCGTCTTACGACGTCTTTCGGCAACTATTCCTGGTACATCCCGAAATCCCAAGAAATCTCATCCTTCTTTGCGTCCAGAGAAAACATCTTAATGATGTAACTGATACGCACCCGAGACACGGGACTGCAACACGGGCCAGCGGAATCCTTTTGTGATGAGTTCGCCAATTTTAATGAGCAAACCTTCTGCAAAACCCTCCGGCAGTCGGTCGCCTTATGCTGCTTGCCGAAAGTATTAAAAAAAGATACCTTTATGTTCTCACAAAAACATATAAAAAAGAATTTATGCTGAGCAAACTGAATTTCGTACCGAAATTACCTTTTGCCGGTGTGCGTTGACTTAAAAACTTTACAGCGAAAACGACCGGGAAAATGGGAACGACCACACATCAAAGACATTTCCGCGTACAGACAAGTCGGATTAGGCAATCCATTAAAACGGGGGGGCGAACACGGTAATAATCCCATGATGATGAATTTTTGCCCCTGCCGTCAGTTTTTCGGGGAGACAGTTTTAAGCCGTCAAAATTGGCTTTCTTTGATGCATGATCAGTTCCCCACGATCACGGCGGAATGATAGGAACGTCATAAATTAGCTTGGACTGCTCCAAACATCCAACATTACTAAGCGCCGTGTGTTAGCAGCAGTGTGTCAGCGTCAAATATTTATTATGCTTTTATTACCACTTTCTTCTGGTGCTCTCGATGCACGGTGCACCATGCGGGACTTCTTAATAGATCAACGGGAATTTCAGCTGGCGCGACACTACGACACGCGCGACACGTGGTGAATGGGTGTTCCCGTTGGTTCCCCTTTCCATTGCGCACAGATCGGCCGCGTCGGGCTTAATGATGGTAAATTAAATGCCACGCATTGATGCGTTGTTCTTTATGTTGCCACGTTATGTGCGTTATGTGTGTCGTATGCATAAAAGAGCAAACGGATCGACGGGCTTGTACTTTCGTTTTGTTTTTGTTTTGCGTTTTGTTTGAGAATATGTACCAACCAAGATGCAAGGGGTGACTTTGGGAGCTCGTTTTTCTCAAGAATAAATGTGTCTGATACTGGCTGTGGTGGGCCTATCGATGGAATGGTTTAAATTAATACTATTTACAGTTGTTTGTAATTGGATGCTTCGCCAGCGGTTTAAAGGGGACGGTGGAGTGGTACGGGGCGACGCTCATTGCACTTCACTAATAATGCATGGGAGCACAGTACACTGAAGGCCTAATCAACCAGCAGAGAATGTGAAGGAATACACATATTTGAGTAGAAAGTGGAATGCAAACAAAGAAATTGGTCTTAAAAGGTTATTTATTAGTGAAGAGGGCAACAGAGAAATCAAGCTCGCTTTCGCTAGGCTTCTTTTTACGCCTGTGCATATGCAACCCACAGCACATACTCTTAGTATATTGCTTAGAAATCACAAAATTGCAGGTTAAAATTGCAAACAAGATTGCAAACAGTTATATCTTCAATACGATACGGTTGTAGCCCAAATAGTAAACTCTAATTATGTTAAAACACATCAAAATCACACACAAAACACAGATTGTAGCAAACAAAATTTGTATGGGCGGAACCTAGTACTCCAGGATCTCGCCGCCCAGGATGCACTCCAGCGTTCGGTACTTAATTTATAATTAATTTCCCTTAACCAATATCGCACAACCGTTCCCTCCCAACTCCCCACCCCATTGCCCACGGCCCACTCGCTCAATCGCCATTTTGTGCCGGCAATATTAATTCCGTGTGCAAACAAACAGTTCCCCTTTTGGTCCTTGCGCCATCCTCCTTGGGGCTTGGGGCTACCCGCAATGCACTTGCCGTAATTGGCAAAAAAGGTTGTCCATAGTTCGTGATGGCTTCGGGGATGTGTGTGTGTGTGTGTCAGTGTGCAATCGTGCGCGCGCGCGCGCGCTCTGGCGCACACACCCAAGAAAACGGACAAAAATCTCACGCAAAAACGGCCAAAGTAAATCTTCACCATTCAACCATCCCCCCTCCAGTTGCAATTTATCCATCAATTAATCATCAATCGATAAACGTTTGTGTTGTGCTGTGCGCTGCCCAAACACGCGGTACATGGATGGCTGGCTGGTGGGTCGGTCGTCTCGCCCCCCCAAGAGGTCCCACCTTCATCGGTTCGGTTTGACGGGTTTGTTGCGCTTTGCCAGCTGAATCAACCAATAAAAGATAGCGCACTTTATTAAATTTCATTGGCATGATGGGTCCTCTTCTTCGGTTGGGTGCGCGATTCTTTGCACGCCCTGCTTCTTGGCCGCACATCCTCCGGCCCGGTGACCGCGATGATCGTAAAAACAAATATTTGACATGTTTTACTTGTTTGTACCGGTGCTGATTGCACAACTGCCATTTACAAACTTGTGCGCCAGTGTGTGTGGGTTATCTTGTGCGAGTGCTTTTTCTCAGGGACTGTCTCGGAGGAGTTGGGACAGAGGTACTCCTTGGTAGCTCGGGAAGTCGGGAGGTTTGTTTATCAGTAGGTGAGTCAGGAATACATCTTTGTAGCGCTTTTAGTATAATGGGGAGTCTTCCTCATTGAAAGTTAGATCTTTAAGTTTTTTTGGGGGGAAAACACACCCAAGAAACCATCACTAGCCGTCCTATTGTGTGACTGAAGATAGGAACTTTAAGACAGCTGTCAGCTCGTTTTTGAATGTCTCGGTATGGGCTACTACGATTGCGAATGTCTTGGTTTCTCTACTTTGTTTGTTGAAAAACCAACAAACACACTGAGACACACAGACAGACACCGGGACAACAGAAATGTTTGGGAGTGGAATGCCCAAAAGTTGTTCCAGGACCGATGGGCGTTAACTGGCCATGGCGCATCGGTTCGCGTACGCGTGCACGTGTACGGTTCCTGATGGTGTTGTTGATGGCGGGAAGCGGCTCCTAAAAGCGGAAGCGAAGGAAGGTCGACGGCACGCGGTGGTAAACATTGTGATTGTAAACGCCCTCTTGGTGTTGCTGATGATGCGCTCCTTTCGCCGTCGTTAACCTTCCCGCGCGAACCAACGAGCTAGCCCGACTCCTCCGACATGGCTGACATTTCCATGTCCGCGCTTGCATTCACAGGACCGGCCATCCCCATTGCTCCCCACCTTGAGAGGAATGTTTGTTTCTTCGCATTTGGCGCTGATCTCTGCGCACATCGTATAAACGTATATTCGGCCCGCATTGTGGCCGTGGTACACGAGCCGGGCGAGATTCCCATCAGTGATATATGGCCGTTCATTACATGTAAACCGTGGTCGGTTATTGCTGTTTTTAAACCGTTTTCTACTACTGCTGGCAGAAGGAACAAGAACATGCTGTTAGTGCCGTTGTACAATCCTCCTGGATGGCTGACTCGGCTGACAAGTGCATAGGGTTGTGGTCATATTTTTTTAGCTTGGTAAGCTATTGAAAATTCGCTAGTAAAAGACGCGGCTGGAGTTTCTATGCTGGAGCATATAGGGCGCCCTTTGGTTTGTTTAACATCGTAAAGTCACCATGGACTTTAATCCACTCAGTTCACCAAGAGTCAGAATAGTGTCTTAATCAGTGAGACCAGCAAAACTTTGAAAAAAGAAATCGCGAAATAAATATTGTTTTTCCTTTTAACGTAACATCCCAAAACTTTGACTATTTCTTGAAGAACACCCAAGACAGATAGAAATGACAAAGAGCTACAAAAATCGCCTGCATCTCTGAATAAAACCATAACCACTACGCTAGAGGTAAATTAATTTTCCAATAAAAAATTACTCAATAACTAAGCCGCTCAGCAAATTGACGATTTGCAGTACGCGCTACCACAAGAAGTTCCGTTCCCGAGTTTTTTAAAAGGGTATAAACATAATAAAGCAACGACGCAGGATGATTTTGACTTTTTAATCTACCAACGACCACCCGCGACGCTCGTTTGCTTTGAGGTATTGTGAGAGAAGTTTTCCACCCCGGCTATTTCCACCTATCGCACTGCTGCGGTGCAATTGAAGAGTGACATTAAAATAAAGCTGTACGCATCATCCTGCGGTTGATAATGCGGTAATGGCGTCGGTTACGGATGATGCCAGTCGTCGTAATAATCGTCATTATGCTTAGGTAAAGCAGGTCTGTCTGGTTATTGTGCAACTTGGTTTTCCTTTGATGTTGCTGTCGATGCGGGCAAAAAGCCGTTACGGGCCATTAGCGTGAATTCAAAGTGACAGTTGTTCATCAGTTGATGATCAAACGTCAACTGGCTTACCCCCCTCCACCCGTCGGATGGGATCCATTCAGCGCCATCTTTGTTGTGACGCTATCGTCGAGCTTAGCAGCAACGAACAAAGCTAGCTACCACCGTAGGCGAAAAACGGGTTCGGATTGCGTTTAGAAACCAATTTTCACGTAATTTCAATCAACTCCGCGTCGGAAAATGGGTTGTTTTCGCGTTTAAAGTGCACTACGGTTGTGGTTTTTCCGCCGACCGCCACCAACACGCAATCACGCAATGTATTCTCGGTGCCGGAAAAGGTCATGTTTACGTTGGAAAATCGTTCTATTCGGCGGTGAAATGCTACGAAGAAAATGTTCTGTGTGTGTGTGTGTGTGTGTGTGTGTGTGTGTGTGTGTGTGTGTGTGTGTGTGTGTGTGTGTGTGTGTGTGTGTGTGTGTGTGTGTGTGTGTGTGTGTGTGTGTGTGTGTGTGTGTGTGTGTGTGTGTGTGTGTGTGTGTGTGTGTGTGTGTTTGTGTTCAACGGCACCTCCAACAAGGGTGCATTTTTTATGAAGCCAGCAAGTGTATTTCGCTGTAAGTTCTCATCTGATTCCGGATATCCTGTCCGGTTCCGTCACAGTGTTGTTTGTGGTTAGTGCCTGAAGTTCTGTTAAATGTTTTATTAATCTGATTAGTGTCGTGACCGATCATGCTCGGTACAAATGGCAGTTTTATCACTTAGTGTGTGAGGCAATGAGTGATTTATAGGTTCGAAATGATACTCTTCTATCAACGGCTTGTCTACTGGAAAGCAGGCTGACCTAATCGATTGGCTGAAGGTAATGTCCTTACTGTCCTCGTTGTTATTTATAGCTTTTTTATTATGAGCTTATTTATGTTTTTTTTATTTCAGCAACAATCACCGTCTTTAAACAGTAAGTAGAAAAGGTTTCCAGTTCTCTTCCAGTTTAATAAAACTTATGCTTTCATGGTGTGTCTAGCGAACTAGACTATCCTTCTGCTTTGCGTTCATTAGACAGCTCATACGCCCTGCACTTAGTCAACATGGATCGTTGAGTTTAGTCAGGACAATATGCCAGATGTGCAATCTTTCTACCATAATTACTACGGCACTGCAAAGACACTGTGTGCTCAAAGTGTCACGTACTATCTGTCGTGCGCTGTGTTAGTACAAGTAAAACACAAAAAGGCACACGCACCCTTTGCTGGCCAAAAAGTCACGCATGTCCTCCGAGACGTGACATTTGAACTGATAGGGCCGTTGCCTGCCAAATGTCAGATAGACGATACGAAGTACGTCTACATGGTCTGGAACATCTCATCCATCGCAAATCTACAATGTTTGTGTTGCCCGCATGCCCCGAAAATGCATCCGACATCCTTCCTGGTGGAAGAGAATGTCCTAGTTCTGCACCATTCTTGACACCTCGCCAAAGAAAGTGGCACTAAACGGTAGACACTTATGGCTCATCATCTCGTGTCAAGGGGCCGCATGGGGCGCTTCCGGTAGAGGTTACATAAATGATGCTAATATGCGATAATGCTCTTTAGCTTCCGAAGCGAAGGCGACTCCCTGACTCAACTACCACTACTAACAGAGTTTAATGGCATCTGCAGCATCATCCGGGACAAGTGAAGGGAGTGACTGCTCTCTTGAGAGGAAATATACCCCTCTCCGGAAAGGGCCTCACCCTTTCATTAAGCCTAGGAATGTGTGGGGATATGAGCGTCATGTGTCTGAGCGGCACAAAAGTCGTAAAACAATAATTTTAATCACGGGCAAATTGCTAATCATAATGATGGTAATCGGGTGTAAACCATATGTCTACACACAGGCTGGATCCCCACAGAGGCAAGACGTACCAGAACGTGCGTCTTTTAAAGTTTCATGTTTGAAAAGAAACTCTCATAAAACGTGCTCAAGTTGCTTGTTTGGTTGGGTTGGGCTGGGCCCGGTTAGTCGGAAGAACGTTCCAGAGGTTGACAAAACAATTAAAATCAAATTAAAATATTTAATTAGTTGTCTTGTTGTCCTCATACATACACGCACACCCAACGTAGCTCGGTCGGGTGTGCTGGGATTTGATAACACAACCGAAGCGAGTGACAGTGTGAAGCACAGTGAAGTGATAGCATCGCCCGCCAGCAAAGGCAACATTATGGGCGAATTTTCCGCACGATAGTGAGGAAGGGTTTTGCTGAAACAGGTGAGTGGGAAGGCTTTCTACTTTCACCAGGAATAGGTATCTGTGTGTGTGTGTGCGAAAAAGCGAAATGTTAACACCTGTCACCTGGAAAACGGGGATCCTGTTATCGGACGGTTGGTTTGAACGAACGAAGGTAAGAGGTGTACATTTTTCATCTTTTGTTAATTTCTAACAAACTTTTTCCAGAATTTCAGCTTCCTGTTATGGTTCCAATGCCCTGCACAATAGAAACGGAACCACATCGGTACACGTTGGAAAGCGTTCGAGTCATTTCGATACGTTAAATCGACCGTAATGGGTGTGATACGCGAGAGAAGGACGAGAAGCTGGTGACGACTTTTGTCGTTTGCATTTTCGTAAGTCAACATCAGGTGAAAGTTTTGTATTTGCTTATCTTACCACGCAAAAGGCTTTCCAGGTTAGTGCACTTGGAAAAGGACCGAACTGCTGTCCTTGTGTTGTCTGCAATTGTAAAATCCGATCCGGACAGACAAACAATTTTTCCTACCCACCAAACCCGGTCGTTTGAGTCTCCCCTTTTATGACACAAACACCAGCAATTGACTGTATCATTCGATAGCCCGTGCGCTGTAAAGTGTCCTCTTTGTCAATGAAAATCGCGTAAAATGTCTCGCTCCTTTACGAGTTGATTGGATAGGCTGGATCTACTTCATCACATCGTTGCATCACGTGTGGTAGGTAGTGCCATTAGTCATTGTCGGACGTTGGCAAAAAAAAGAAGATACCGTTGTTAGTACATGCCAAAAATCTAATCTCTCCGAGTACCACCACCGAATTATATTTGGTGTAAACTTTCCACACATCGCAAAGTCGCGCCACAAATAAAAAAAAAACTACAGCGCAAACAGTGTCGCGAAACACACACGGGACGACACAGTGCAAATAGACGAGGTGCTTTAGTGTGGTAAAAGGAAGCAAGAACAAAAAAAAAAACACAGTAACGACACCGTCGATTCGGTGCCGTTTGGCGTTACAAGTCATTAATCTGCGTCCGACAGACAATACCATCGGACAGTCGGCATAGCAGGAAAGCGGTGTGCACGATTTTCCGCACCGCATTTTGTCACTTCATTTCTTTTTCGCCTTTTCTGCCTTCGGTGTTCCATTCTTGTCCTTCGTCCTGGCGTGCCCGTGGCATTCAGTAGCCGAAACACATGTTTTTCTCCCCCGAAACGCCACCGTCAAGGGCACCGGAAGCTGTCGTTTCTACCCCTGGCAGCAGATCCAGCAGGTCTACAGCTCCGGTATGACCAGGCCGGTATGACAGGGATGCTGGACGGTTGGCCGTTAAATGAAATTATTTTAATTCGTTCTGGTGGCGAGCTTCTGGTTTTTGCTCGTTTAGCTTACCGATGCGGTGTGTCTATTTTTTCGAGGTTTTTCGGGGCATTTTCACTGTATAGCGGCACCCTTGCCAGGCCGTTTTGCGGTGACAGCGAACGTCTAACCGAGGGTGGAAAATTTGCTTGCCAGGGCTTTGTTTTATTCCACTTTTTTATTGGGGTGATTATTGGCTTAGTGCTGCGGTCGAAAGGCAACACCCCGAACGACAGAGTACGCGTAGTGTCAGCAATGGAGAAAAGGTGTACATTTCGTCTGGACGACGTCGGGGAAAACGAGGATGTTTGTCTGGGTACACAGCGAAAAAGAGAGAGAGAGTGAACAGAATGCACATCCTTTTGCTGGGATGCTGTTTTGAAAGCAATAGACACGTTGTATCGACCGTTGAAATTAAGGGCTGCTGGACTGGAATGAAGTTGTTTGTGTGGTTGATGCTTGTTTTTGCGTTTTGCAATCGACGCGACTGGTCTGGTTCGCATCGATCGTCAGTAGTTTGCGGTAGAGCTGCGTCAAATTGAAGGTCATACAGTCACAGTAGTTGCGAGTGAGAACTTGACATTGAATCTATCGCTTTGGTGACATCCCGCACGCTCCGTCTAGCGTGTATGCATTCTTATCAAAAGCGGTAAGTTGCACCAGGCCGGATTATCTCGGCACCAAGAGAATGGAAAGTATATTTTCAATAACATCACTCTCTTTTTTTCTGCCCAGGACAGACACACTGCCTTGATGAAAACATTCATCAGCGCCTCTTTCAACGGCCGAGGGACCGGGGTTGCAATCTCTTTTTCATCAGTCGTCAGACACGCGTCGGCATCGATCATCAGTGTCCGTCCGCAAGCATTTTCCGCTAATCGAACACACAATCGAATGGGGCAAACGAACGGGCTTTATGCAAAACCCATCTATCCGCGTGTCCTACTTTAGCACGGTGATGGATTCCATCACGAATGTCACGTACGCAGCAGACCAACTTGAATCGCGTGAGATCAATTTTCTAACGCATATTACTATCAGTATCACTGAAGAAGAGAAAAAAAGGCTTGCATAGCAATAGGTACGACGGAACGAAGTTCGCGCTTGATCGTGCCGAGTGTTCGACACCTTGCGCGGTAAGGAGGTCAGAGCTATAAAACCCGGACCTTCGTAACGTGGCTGCGTACAATGCGCGGTATCGCGCCAAAACGGACCGTAAACATGGATGAATATGAAACGACGACGCGAAGCATGACCCTGGAATTTTGCAGCAGCGAAGAATGCGCATCAGGATGGCCAATGGGCAGGTCGAGCCGTGTGTGTGTGCGGCTGTGGCTAGAGGCTATCATTAGCGATCAATACCTTACCTAGTACGGTTCGTTAGGGACGTATTGGGAAGAAATCAATCCAGCGATCATCATCATCATATGCGGACGCGAACGTTTGTGTGTATGGATTTTGCACGCAAAAATCGAACAAAATAAGGTGTACCGCGGGACGGCGTAATGCAATAAAAAATAACAATAATCTAATGTAATGGAAACTGACAGGTTGGGTGGGATGGAACCGGTGCGCACCGTTGTCTGAATGCTGAAGAGGTCAGGCTATACGGTGCAGCAGCACGCTCGCTAACCTGTGTATGGATGGCGGAGCGGTGACCGTGTGCTTGATGCGCTTCGTCACCATGAACAGGCTCTAAATAGGAGAGATCTTGTTGTGTCTTGCAGATGGTGAGAATGAGTTGGACCTTCACCGGGCGTTTAGGATCTGTCTAATCGTTTCGATGTATAAACTACTTTAACTAACAGAAGCTAAAAGTTAAGGAGCTTAGAATTCTGGTAGTCTGTTGGATATCTTTCTATTCGTTGAACTCATAATGCCCAAAAATACGCAACGTTGACCAATCGATAACTATCGTTTTCGCATGTTCTTCCTCTCCTGCTCTAAAATAAACATGTTTAGGGACGGTCTTCGCACTCGCCGTTTACGGCTTTGTGCAAGCTGCTTGTTCATATTTTCCATGCTCTCTAGAGCGAAGCCATTGTCTGGAATCGTATGCAATTTCAGCTTCCAGGGAGAGGTTCAGAACATGGGGCCGGCGCAAAAACACGGGTTGTGCGGATGGTGAGGATTGAAAAATCTATTACCATGCTATGTGAATGGTTGTAAATAAACGACGAGGTATAAAATAAAAAAAAGCAGAAGGACATGGACAAGTGATATGTGTCCTCTTGTACGGCTGACCATCGAAAGGGAAGCTCGAGTTTAATGTACGCGGAGGGCGAGCGTAGGGTCAGCCTAGTAGTGGCCGTTGAGGGTTGGTTTCATTGCTTTACCGAAATCATTCAAATCACCGGAGGCCAGCCCAGTTCCACCCCTTGTGATGCTAAAAAATCATACCATCCTGAAGGGCCGACCATCGTGGGTCATAAAATCGCCGTAAATTATGGTGATATTGAGCGTAGCAACGAGGTTTTCGCAAAACAAAACAAAACCCCGATTGGTGTAATAAAGCAGTAAAACGATGACCACGAATGCCTTGAACGTTGGGATGATGTCCATCCCGAGAGGGTTTTATCTCGGTGGGTGGAAGAGAGGTCACATTAAAGCTCACCCTATGCTTCCCTCCAGTGGCAAAAGGTTGCGATTTTGTGCTGAGCATGTCTCTTTAAAAAATTCATGATTAGACGAGGTATAGGGCGAGAGATTTCATGATCGGTTGCGACAGGTCATGAGCCGGATTAAATTCTTGATCTCTCTGTTTGGCTGTATTTACACCCTTTAGGTCTTTACACGGGGATGGACAGGAGAGACAAAGAGAGGAAAATTAATTTTCATACCAATCTTGGCCGGTGTTGCGTTGTTGTGTGTGCATTCATGTACAGGTTTTACGGGGGGGAGGACAGTGTAAGTCTCCAGAGCACTGTGTCGTAGTCAAATCTCTTTAGACATTCCGGTCGTGGCCTACCGCAAAAAGATCTCCCCTTCCCGGCCGCCACGATTCCTTTCCCCACGGGTACACTCTTATATCGATCATTGCATTGTTTTTCTTGCGAATTTGTGCCCAGACCCGGCGTCCATCGTTTGAGACGTTCTTCCGCGTGCGAGATGCTGTGCGGTGCGAAAAGACTCGCCGGGACCTTGCAAGATACCTCAGTTCCGCAAAACGTATTGTTAGTCGCGGCGGTAGATTCAGATTTAGCGGCCGCTTGGTTATGGTGGTTGGAACGCGAACGAGCGCAGAGAAGGCAGAAATAAATCTTGCAAATATGATTAATTTGCATAATGTAATAATGGCCAACGCGCGCGTCGGGGACCTCTTCTGTTGCGATTATGCCGTACCGGTATCGTGGTCCGCGTACCACAACATGTGTGCATATTGTTGAGCGTTCATGAAATTATGCAAAAACTACGAAACGAAGATGGAA
>KZ061652.1:396630-412139 GCA_002091835.1 Anopheles maculatus
AAGCGAAGATGTTTACATCGAGATATGCAAGGCGGATGGTCAGATGTCGAAGAAATGGTGGCATCTTTAAGTTCTGACGCTCGGGTGTGGGTATAGGCACTCTAACGGGGTTTTTGGTTTCCGCGTGTTCGCGAGGACGCAACGAAGGAAGGATTAGAAGGTGGTGTTTTTAGATCCGCAATTTACCCCGGAACATTTACAGCATGACCACAAAATCTGACTTTTATTGGTACGCGAGCCGTAAATCACACCCGCCGGTAGCTTTGGCGAAGACGAGTAATGTGGCCGAAGCAGCGCTAGTGCGGTGCTGACTTTTGCAACCCAATGTAACCAATTGATGACCCGTTTTGGTGTGCGGTAAGTTGGTTGCATCGCACACTCTGGGGTCGCTCTCTATGGCTGTGGCAAATCAGCGAAAAGGTTCACACAGAGTCACCGTAGGAGGCTAATGATGGCAATAGGATGTGACTTGGTTTTCACACATTTCCTGCCCGGTTTTCATCGTTCCCGTAGCGGTGTTTTCTTTTTCTGTGGGTATCTGGCCAATTTGTGATGTCGGAAAGGCATCTTGTGACCTTTCGGTGGGCAATCTGAGATGCATGGTGTTCAGGTGGCGTTTAGGTAGTTAGGTTTAGGTGGCTTTTGGGATTAAGGTTGACAGATGGAAGTCATTTGAATAGGGGACCACCAGGTGTGTGTCACAAGAGAAGAAGGAAATAGGGAAGAACGCAAGGCTTTTTGCAGATTGGAATATGGTAAGTTTTGGACACTTATATCCTGCCTGAAAACTGTAAAGTCGTCAGAATTATTGTTAAACTACATAAATGTGGTGTGAAATAGACATCGAATAGCGGATCTGGCCATTTGATCTTCAACCGCCCAAACGAACTTTGAGCGCCACATCTAACGAAACTTCCTAATCCAATTCGGTTCGATCGATCCCAAAAACATCAACCGTGTTTCTGTCGTCCATGGACATGGGTTGGGTTGGACCCACCTCGCAAAGAGATACACAAAAAGAAAAATTCTCCGACACACACACACCGGCCGGTCGGTCGTCTGGAATGGGATTTTGATATTAATTTTCAATTAAAAACAAACAGGTTCAGCGTTTAATCGATTTTATGTGATGGTAGAATTATTCAAATTTCGCTTTTATTTCGATGTTTTTACGTTTATGACGTTCTGTAGCTTTGGGGATACCGGCAACGACCTGGATCCAACGCAATGGCCACACCACGCCACACCGAGGATTAGTGTCTCGGTCAAAGCCAAAGAACTGGGTTGGGTTCTCGAGATAACGCCGAGAGAATTGGTGATGGAGATAGCGTTTTTTGTTGTGGAGGTGCATGCAAATCCGCACTTACCTCGCCTACACCATTCACCATCACCTCCTGCTAGGGTGGTGGAAGGGTAGGGTGGCACGGGACCGATAATACCAATAATATGCGTAATAATAATAATGTTAATAACAATAATAATGCTAAAACGGCATGCACATTGAAACGGTCAGGGCCACGGTTTACGACCAATCTGACCACCGAGGCTCGAAAGGGGTTCGATTTAATACGACTTTGCGGTGTCAGATTGATTTTTATTTTCGGCACCACTGAGCCCCCCTTCCTTCCAACACCTCCGGGGGGAAATACCAACCGGAGAACCGCCCTGGCGACCTGGCGGAACAAACAGTTGGAGAGATAGAGAGGGAGCGACGGTGGTACCGTAGTTTAATGAGATTATAATTTATGCTAAGTGTAATAAAACGACGCATAACCGTTGACAATTATTGGAACTCTTTCTCTGCCTGCTTTGGGAAGGCACAACCAGTGCGATCTTCGATCTGGGCGCGGGGATTTAGTTCAATCGTCGATCGCGATCGGCCCGGTTGATGGGGCAATACGATGCGGTCTAACTTTTACGACCCAATAAACGATCCGTTGATGCCTTTTTTTCAGATGTCATATCATCTTTGAGATCGACCGGTCGCGAGGAAGGTGCGTCCATTCCATTTGGCGCTGATCATGTCGCTGTCACACCGATGTCATACCGAACGCGCGGCCGATGGTACGGATCAAAAAACGAAACTATTGACTAGCGGACACGGGTCCAATGGCCGCTAGACAAGGTGTTGGGCCAACATGTGTTCTTGCCTATTCTACGAGCCGAGCCTTTCTTCGGCTGGTTGTTGTAACGGTCATGAATATTCGTTCCTTATGTGTTTTGACAGAAAATAGTGACACTTTCGAGCGGGGATATGACACCGTTCCTAGCGGAAGGCTGTATGATCTCGGAGGTTTATTAAAAGATGCTCTTCTCAAGCGACGGATGTTGTTTCCACCATTATCAACTCTCAAACACACATTGCACGCTCTATACAATTTGTAGATTTATTGTTGTGTCCTGTACCCGTACATCAGGCAGTTGTGATGTTTTGACACCTTCTCGAATCCTCCTGAAGTGCCCGAAATTCTCCGCATCCTACACACCATTGTTTCTTCAGGCTGTGTCGAGTGTGTTGCGTCCAGGGAGTTCATTTATCTAATCGACTTGAATGACTTTCGATAATTGAAGCCATTATGGGTGGATGTGGATAGGCGAAAGCAGTGCGCGTTCGTTTGGGTGATTTATGGTAAATCGGTTAAGTATGAAGTTTTGAAGGAAGATCATGGAAAAGGAAGATCCCCAAAGTAAGGACATGCCATGTGCCGATGTTTATGGTATGGTGCGAAATTGGAATTAAACGGAACGACCCAGAACGTGTCCGGTGGTCCGCTCTAATTAGATACCTTCGGCAGAAGAGTCTTCCGACGATAAGAAGTCGAAATGGGCGTCTTGCCAATTTTTGGTAGAACAGATGAGAAAGGAACCTTGAAGACTGGTTGGAGGTTTTTTTTTATTGGTGTCGATCGTAAAAATGCACACCGGATAGCTTGTTGGGGTAGTGTGTTGCTTCATTTGGCATGAAAATGCCGCCAAAAAAAAACCCACCCAAGTATGTCCTGCAGTTTGATGAGCCCCGATGACTCTCCATAAAGTTGGCGGCTGTTGTGTGACTTTCTACGTTGGACACTGGAAGAAAAGGCGAAGGCTGCACTTTGAAGATTGGGCAAGGACATTAACACTTCTTTATGCGCTGAATGTGCGTCCCAAGGGGCTAACACTTGACCCACCCAATCGATATCGTCGATGCTGCATCCCGCGAACTGCGGTGGGTCCCGCGTTTTTTAAAAAAAACGCCTGCCGGGGGTAGGCGATCGATCGATCGAAGGAATGCTCTGCGTAATCGTGGCGGAATTTTCAAAGCGACGCTGGGTGTGTGTGTGGTTTAACGAGCGATATTTGTACCGCGCGCTGGTCATAAAAATCGCTCGCAGTTCGATAAACTCATTAAGTGGCCTGGAGCGAGGCGTGGGCAGTATCTGACCTATACGCACGCTTTTTAGTGCTTTAATGCCCGTGCGGGGTGTCCCGTTTTACGAGCACCTGGCGGGAAAATGGTAAACACACGCCCCCTAATCCAACGGGCGGTAGCGTTTAGAAGGTGGAAGATTTCAATCTTTCTTCGGCTGGTTGTTGTAACGGTCATGAATATTCGTTCCTTATGTGTTTTGACAGAAAACAGTGACACTTTTGAGCGGGGATATGACACCGTTCCTAGCGGAAGGCTGTATGATCTCGGAGGTTTATTAAAAGATGCTCTTCTCAAGCGACGGATGTTGTTTCCACCATTATCAACTCTCAAACACACATTGCACGCTCTATACAATTTGTAGATTTATTGTTGTGTCCCGTACCCGTACATCAGGCAGTTGTGATGTTTTGACACCTTCTCGAATCCTCCTGAAGTGCCCGAAATTCTCCGCATCCTACACACCATTGTTTCTTCAGGCTGTGTCGAGTGTGTTGCGTCCAGGGAGTTCATTTATCTAATCGACTTGAATGACTTTCGATAATTGAAGCCATTAAAGAGACTTGTACACACATTGCCTCGTGTGGGATGTGTGTGTGTGTGTGTGTGTGTGTGTGTGCGCGCGAGCGTAGTAATTTCGAGGTAGCAGCTCATCATCAATAGGACGACAAGGTAAACACCTAATTTATGATCCTCACCGGGCTACCCTCGGCGTGTACCTTTTGCCGGGTCTTAATAGGGCGCTCTTTCGACGCTTGAGGGTGTTTTGGTGCGGGATGTCGACAGTGTCCCGTGACGCTGTTTGCTGCTGTTCAAGAGGCACATAATAGTGCAGCAGACCCTACAATAACGCACTGTCGAATGGAGCGATGTGTGTTGTGTTTGAGTTTGTTTTCCAATAAATCTTTACCACCCGTACCCAGCACGCACACGCGTGCCACCATCAACCGCCGGGTGTTTTGCTGGCCAGCAGGAGCATATAAAGAGCATAGATATCGTGCGATCATAACACAATGTCAAAACATGCGATGATTTTGTTCCTGGTTGTGTTTCTGTTTTTGGCGATGAATGGGAGTACAAATGAGGCACACCCGGGTCCGTACCGGATCGGGATGATCAGCGGTGGTGCTTTTCTAGCTTCCTAGCCCTAGCGTCCATACGATCCTTCAACTTGAACTTCATCTTTCGCAGGAGGGAAGATCGCTAGCGATCGGAAAGTTTGCAGCAAGCTGCTCGAGCTACACAAACTCTTTAGGACAGCACGATTTATGATCCAACAACCGTTTGCGCGTGTATCTCCATCTTGGATATTGGTGCGCCTTCTTGAGGTGAGTAGTATGGATTTCTCAAAAAAACCCGATAGAGGCCCTCTATTGCCGCTGCTGCCGTGCGGGATCGTTGAGCGAAGCTTTTATTGTTCTTGACCCAAAACACCGCCGGATACTGGCGGAATGGCTCGGCGATGCGATAATGCCAAGGAATCGTTTTGCGTCTTATCGCGCAACCTCCCGAAGTTCCTTTTGCGGTGGGATCCGCTCCACTCGGAGGGAAGTTGTGCTTTATCTCCCAGCCGGAACCACCAAAAAGGGAGCAGCACGGGAAGAGGAATCGTAAAGCACCGACGCAAGTATGATTTATGATCGCGGGTACGCTTGTGAGCCATATTCTCGTGCGATGGGTTTTACGGTTGTATTTCGGTTTCTGGACCGAGCAGCAATTGTGGAAAACGAAGGGGAAAAAAAACCTTCTTCATCCAAGGCAAACCGTTCGAGATACGGATCGATTGGGTAAGTTTATTTGAACCCGTGTGTACGAGGTGTAAAATTTATAAATTGCACTTTCCAAACTTCGTGAGAGAACACGGTGTTGTACATATTCGCCTTAAACCTTCTTCTAAAAGCACCGGCGAGATCGTGCAGGGTCACCACACTGGCGCGAACGGCAGAAGCGAGGGGAAAGTTATTATGTCTTCCTGAAACGGCCCAGCGGGAGTTTTTGTCATTTTCATTTATTCAATAATAAATATTTGAGTAACTCTTTCTTTTCTCTGCCCAGCCAGTTTTGGGAGTCGGCCGCTGGTCGACCGCTAGAAAATGGAACGACTCGACGCTCCCTATACCCGATCGATCCAAATCGATTCCACCCTGGATTCTCCCCGGACGCTTTGTGGCCCTTTTTCCTGGCGAAGTTCTCGAGCTGCTGCGGTTGTTTGGAGCTGTTTCCTCAGCAGGAGTTTCCCCAAACCGGCGTGCTTTATCTGATTTCGATTTACCACCTCCTGACGTCCGATGACTTTAGCAGCCTGTTGTTGGCTCTCTCTCTCCATTTAGCCCGATCATTCCTATCAACAACGCAGCATCATTTGCCAAGTGCGCTTTGCCCGTGAGTATACCCACGATACCCGTGGCGTACCCGTCATAAATCAGCATCGAAATGAAGTGTAAATATTGCGCGATTAGTTAATTATTAATGATTTATTCAATTTTGCACCTTTCAGGCAACGCACTGCGAGCCACCATCAGGAAGAAACCAAAGAGTCATGCTGAGTCATCCCGGCTGGTCGTCACACAGTACGGTGTTGGCTTTGTTGTTGGTTAACCCCGGCGGGTTTGATAAGCGTTACGCACATTTGTCTGTCAGCAAACGCCCATACTTTCACCGAGATCCTTGGGCGAAAGGTGACAACCCGGAGGCAATTTGAAGTTCCGCAACGATTCCGATATCAATCACACATCCATGGATGGACAACAGATGGTGTGCGAGGTATCAAAAGAAATTCCAATCTGCGCGAGAGAGTCGGTGCATAAAATGGAATGCAGTTTTGTTTTGCATGTTTCTGCATATAAAACCATGCAAATAAAATCAGGTTGCTGATCTTACACGATGTGCATCAAGAAGTTGAACCCGGAGATTGATGTACGAGATCTCATAAAATCTGTACCATTTTACGGGACATTTCAATCCGGTTGTTTAGGAGGTGTACCGGGAGAACGATTTATGTTTTTACACGCTCGAGTTTTCCGCGAGGGTTTTATTGCTAGCGCATTTATGGCACACAGGATCGGGATGCCAGGTTATACATGATTCGCTGTGTTTATGGTACTGTGTAGTGATCGGTCGTTAGAGTTCGATTAGGTTTGCTTGTTCCTTGATGCTCATGTTTTGGCTTTGGCCATTGGCAATTTGATTTATTTATTGCAGCATTGCAATGATAGGACCGTACCAAGGTTCTGACCAGTGAAATGGGCCAATTCAATATGGTATTCATGAACCAATAGAACCTAATCGAACTCTAACTCTCATCATTACATGCCTTACATTGGTATCGTAAACGATTCCAAGGTAGTAAAATGTACATGGATGTGTTTTAAATGGTTCTGTGCTTGTAGCTTTAACCTTGAGGAACCTTATTGCTTTTCCAGAGCATCAGAGTTCTGAGTTCAACAAGTTCATCGGTTCACTCAGGGTTATCCAATGTAAGAAGGTTGTGTTGGCATTTTATACTATGGCCTTTTTTATGACAGTTTCTAAGGTAATGAGGCAATCGCTAATGAATTGTATGTGATCTTGTAAGGTCGCAGGCACGATTGTTGTTTGCATGCACAATTTAAAGATATAGTAGATGGATTGATTAGTGTGGTATCTGTTCGGGTATATCGATTAACAAACTTCGTCCGGATTACGTGAATTTTAATTTGATTGTGAATATCTCATCCTACCCACACAGTAAGAATTGTCCCAATATCTGTAAACTCAAACACGGCGATGAATGTTTTCCTTTCAACGTGGCAGAAAATCGCTACGGTAAACAACGATGAAAAATCCACCCGGAAAAGCTTCCCAAAATGTTGATGTGTGCACTCGAGAAGCGAATAGCGAGCTCTCGTGTAAATACAAACATTTGCACCTACCGTTTGCGGGGGAAGTACTATACCGATGGAACAGCAGCCGGCGGACGCGAAAAGATAGAACGCGGAACCCTCCGAGCTACCGTCAAAGAAAAACACACCCACAGAGAGGATAATATTGCACGCATGGATGAAAATAATGGTAAAGTGTAATCATAATGATAAAATTGAAATTTCATTCCACAACACAACGCGTAAAAAAGGCAGAAAAAAGATCCCCCCCCCCCTCCCCAAAGTTCCCTAACATGATTGTCTGGGAAAGGGTTGCCAATTTATTCTGCGTGCGATGAGCGATAATAATATCCTTGTTGAAAATTAAATAAAAATATCAACTTCACGGCGGCGAGTGTAAGCGCCTGGCACGCAGGACAAGGCGTTGGGGGCAAAAAAGGGCCGGAAAGAAAAATCATCTCCCACGAGAAGAAAATGGTACAGAAGGGGGCATCTCCTGCGGTTCCGGAAATGACAGAATGTTCTCATTCCTTCTAAACGCCAATGGTGGTTGCATTTAACCCAAAAAGTGCGTATTCTCATTCCGTTTCGCTGATTTTTTTTCCCCCCTGATTGTATTTGTTAAACCGCCGGGAAAAAATGCGATTGTTGAGTGGTGATGTAATGGTTGGATGAATGCTCTGGCCTATGGCATTGCGTGTGGGGGACGGGACCTCTATTCCCTGGTAGGATTCACGGGAAAGAAAGGGAAAAGGGGTTAACTTTCATCACCCACTCGAGGAAATGGTGGTGTATTGTTGTGTATTTATCTTCTTAATTTGATTTTCGGTTTTATGCTGCTTGTGTTCAGTTTGGTGTGGAGTTTAGTGAAAACGCACAAAATGTGTGGAGCATTTGTTTTAATGTAACAATTATTGAAAATATTTGTCACAAATATCAAGTAAAATTTCACAGCGATTTCTACAAATCTCTGAATGTGTAAGAATCCTGTTCTGGACAATGGCCACCATCGATGAGCTGGAACAACGTATCTACTCTCCACCGAAATACGCTTTTTCCAATCTCCACCGATGCATTGTTATGTTTGGGTGGAAAATCCTCCACTGTAAAGGAATAGCGCACCTTTTGAAGGTTCACCTTTCCACCCATTACTGCCGACCGTATTGTTGCCTTTTGTTTCTCCCGAACCGGAACTGAACTTGTTCATCACTTCCATCGGCCCGGTATGTGTGCGTGTGTAATGGAAAACCGCACAGAAAAATTAATAATATGGCTTACGAAGGATTATTTTTCCCTGTCCCGGTCCCGGTTTTTTTTCTGCCTTTTGTTTTTTCACCGCAACTCTTGGTGCTTTCGATTTGGCATTATTGGGAAATGGTCGCGGTCACCGTTACCGTACCAAGGTGTCGAAGGTGTCTGTGGCTCACGGGGATAGGTCGCATCCACGGTAGGCGCCAAATGCAAACAACAGCGCGCATCCGATGGGGCCGCGATTGTAGTTACGCTCGTCCTCGTGCTGTCGGTTTGTTTATTGTTAGTTTTTTCGTCTGGACGATCGGCGGCCTTTACAGACCGAGACATCAATACATGAGGTCTAGCTTCCGACCGGTCGGCGTTTCAGCAAACCGGAAAGTTGAATGCATGCTCGTATCAGATACCGGATGGATGCCGGCGACCGGGTAAATAAACGAGAGTGGTGAACTTACTACCGAAATTCGAGCAGTGTAGTGTGGGGATGAGTTTTTGTTGATTTTTCCGGCCACCCAATTCTCCCAAAACCAGTCGGTTGTTGTTCGCCGATGCGCTAAAGAGCTTAGTCGCGAGCCTCCAAATCCTTTTCGCACCCATCCGATAGTGTGGATCGGGAAAATCCTGGTACCCGACCGAACAACTGAGTGTGTACTGCATCGACGGGCACAGTCGGAGGATTATTCTATTTTATTATATTTAAGGTGATTAAGGTTAGGTTAGAGGGCGACAGTCTGGGTGCGTGTGTGCACACCGGGACAGAGGAGGCAGTGTGTACTGTTCTGTTGCGTTATCGCGCTGAACCAATCGAGTGTCGCGCGGACATTGGCCACACTCGATGCACTGACCCAAAGTGAATACCTTGGAGGTGAACCTGTCAGTGGGACTTGCTTGGTTGAGTGTGCACTGGTCCGACAAGACCCGGCAATCTAGGCAAACCCAACCCAAAGACAGGAAGGAAGTACTTGAACGTCGGTTGAGTGTTTTGTTATGTGCGTGTGTGTGTGGGTGTGTGGTCACCAACATACCCACCAACCTCTAATGTGATTAGTCGGTTATAAGCTTATAAAAACAAAGTTTTCAATTCCGAATATCTGAGCCCAACGACAAAGCGGAAATAGTACGTTGTGTGAGCGTCGGTTTTGAGATATTTTCATGGATTAAAATCGTGCTCCGTCTCGGGTTACTGCAGTCCCTGGGGGTTGCTTGTACTAGAGGAACCTTTCGGTGACCTCTGCGGTGTAAATAGGTTACTTCCTGGTTAGCCATTGTGGTTCCGAGATGTGAAAAAGCGCACCGCTTGTGAGTAGTGTGTAATTCGTCGGATTTAGTACACATTACATGGGGTAGTTGTGCCACCGGAAGTGTACCGAGAGCGATTCCAAGTTTTAAAGAAACTTACCAAGTATAGCTAGAAAAAGGTAGAAAATATTTCCAAAGAAGGACCCTCGATCATCTTCATTTTTGTTGCTTAGAAATGGCATACAATTGCCACTCATCATTTCCAAAGCTCCTGCAACTTGGCAACTTTCAACGCACTTTAAGTGGGTCAAGCTAGCGTAATGAGGCAACATTTTCCAAGCAATTCCCGTAATATCGCATGAAGTTTCCAATTGATTGGCACATTTTCTAGCGGATATTCTCCTTCCTGCGTCAGTGTTGTAATGAACCTCTG
Organism: Anopheles maculatus; assembly: GCA_002091835.1. NCBI lineage: Eukaryota > Metazoa > Arthropoda > Insecta > Diptera > Culicidae > Anopheles > Anopheles maculatus. The sequence continues at coordinate 406,823 of KZ061652.1, forward strand.
TTCCTTCTCTATCTCCCTGCCCAGCATCGTAATGCCCGTTCATGTGCAAACTTTCGAAGCGATAAAATAGCAGATTTTATTATCTACGCAGAAATTTACTGTATTTATAATTTGCTGGCTGCTTTATTGTTATGATGATGATTATGTTTTATGGCGTTAATGGTGGCTCGGGTGAGAATGTGCACGGACGGGATGTACTTGGTGCGAATGCGAAACGGTGGTCGGCTTTAATCCGTCCGTGCCCGACCTTTCGCACCTATTTTTTGCGTAATTTTATGTGCAATTTTATCCCACCTCCGTGGCTTATTTTACCGCGGGAGTCAGCAACACAGTACGAGTTGTGTAAGCATTCAGAATTCTAGGAGGTAGATGTGAAGTATCTCTATTGGCATACCTCGATATCGACACCTCGTACAATGCAGCTATTGCAGCTATCTTCAGAGTCTGGATCTTCTTGGTGAGGTTGAAGAATGCCTGATGCCTCAGTTCACCTCGTGTGTCAATAGCTCGCTTGTCGCACGAGTCCTCTAACTGCGGCAAGCAAAACTGACACTGTGCAAACAATAGACCACTGGTGTTCTGCCCTCGCACGTGTCACCGTGGTTTTCAATTGCTCTCGACACACATCCTGAGTGGTGAGCTGTGGCGCGAGTTTTAGCAAGTGATAATTAACCTTTTTATTGTGCCAAGTGAATGAAATTATAATTAAAATACGCATACACACCGCGACAGCTCCGGCAAGGATTTACGCGCGTCGTTGTGGGCGCTCGCGGCCCGAATCATGCTATCCTCTTTCGGGTGGTCAATTGGACACTTTCTGTTGCGTGTGTTTGTGTGTGAAGAAAATGTCCAAATACCCGGGAGGGAGGCCTTATCGCAGTTGTCCTTGTGGTGTGAATGCCGCAGGAAACCGCAACCGGCAACCGGCTGCAAGGTGCTAAATGGTAGCAAGTGTTTGGTCGTGTGCCGACCATTTGTACTGGATGCTTGTCCAACCCCGAGAGAATCCGTGCGACGCCCCAAGACAGAGAGAGAGAGAGGGCGTTAAAGGAGGGAGGTGACGTATTTTTGGGAAGTATGTAAATTATGTTACACAGCCAGAAAGGGTTAGTTGGCGGGAGATAAATGTTGATTGTTGTGTGTTGTGTTGTGTGCGCAAGTGGCATGTTCGTGTGGCTTTGCTCGACCCTGGTTAGGGGAGAAACCCACTGCTCGGTGAAGGAGGGCGAAAAGATCGGAAGCTGGTAAGCCGCAGCTGGCAAAATCCGAATAAAAAGGTTTGCTTAGGGTTGATTATTTATGCCATTAATCGGTGACGCGATGGTGGTGGTGGTGGTGGTGAATCGGATCATCTCTTCGAGTTGGGTTAAGTTGTAAAGGTTGTGTTTTTTTGTTGGTTTTGGTGGTTTCCGGAGATTGGAAATGGGGTCTGTGCAAGCGTGAACTGAAGTCTTAATGAACGTGCAATGTTTATACCGTAGATAACAAAGCGTGAAGGAAATTGGGAAAGAATGTTGTTGGCGTTTTGCGGGAGCTAAAATTTTTGTTGATTAAAAAAAACTAACACTCTGGAGTTTATCCTTGTTTTTTTTTGTTTTCTTGACACCTTTGCCTTGCTCGTCCCGTCTCGTGCCCTTTAAACTGAGCGTAACCAATCGCAAATGTCACTGTTTCTTGTTATTATCGCTCAAAACGAAGTGTCAAAAGCATTTCGACACGGTCAGCAGTCGTACTAAACGGAGGGCGCCTCTTTCGTCTGGTTGTCGAAAATGTCAGCGGCGATGGGCAGGAAATTGACATTTCCCAGGGAAATTGAAGGATCCCTTTACGAGTTGCAACTCGCCGAATCGAGCAAGAACAATAGTGCGACAGAGGCTAGTGTGTAACACACCTACGGTGGGTCGGTGAGAAGAGAATCGGAACTTCGGAGAGGGAGAATATTAAATTAAGCCAAGACAGAAGAGGGACACGCTTATTGTTATGGGCCATCACGCGCGCCATTCGCTTACCCTTTCTGCGGAAAAGGGGGCAACCTTTGAGCTTGAGGTTTTGTTTGAAAATGACACCCATTGTTTTGTGTGGCATTAGTTTTTGATATGTAAATTTGGCCCAAAAGATTAAACAGATTTCCCTCCATCCAGAACACACAACAATCAACATTTATCTCCCGCCAAGCTTGAGGTTTTGTTTGAAAATGACACCCATTGTTTTGTGTGGCATTAGTTTTTGATATGTAAATTTGGCCCAAAAGATTAAACAGATTTCCCTCCATCCAGAACGGCACCGTCGCTAACTACTGGAAACTTTATGGGCTTTCCTGTACAGGATCCTTGATTTTGTTGAATCTAGGAACATCATCTCATCCCCCCCCTACTAGATAAAGCCCGACAAACAAATCGGTGCCAACGACCATTGCTGTCCGGGTGTCCCGGAGGTCGAAGATTAGTTGACTGGATAACAGGGACAAACAGTGCAGTTGGGGGGATATCCCACTAAAGAGTGGGAAAAATTGTGCAAACAATTTAATATATTAAGGCCAAACTACTAGCGGAGAAACTGGTGAAAACTTTATCCCCAGCTCTCGCTCTCATCCTCCAGGACATTCGGTCTAAAAAGGAAGACCAACTTTTTGGGAAACCATATCCGATGGTAATATTTACATGGTTTGTCGTAGGTGATACACCGTCGTATGTGGCTTGGTAAGATAAAACAGGGAATCAATTTGTGTAACACATTCCCGTCGGATTATACCATTGTGCATTCTAATTAATCGTCCGCCTTCTCTGAGGCATGCAGCGCAGGTTTGTCAGTAGAAAGATTCGACCTTGCGATCTTGCGGCGAAGTGGAAGAAAATGTATGTGTGTTAGACGGTATGGAAATTTATCGCCAGTACGTGAAGCACGTGACAATGCGGATCTACCGGATGTGTGCGATGCCTCGGACTGTGCGGCACATCTTACAGATGTTTGGCATCATTTTTTGTTGTTGTTTCTGTTAGAACACATCACAGACATTCCTGTGGATGCATCCTCTGTTGGGTGGTGTTTTTTTTTCGGGAGAAGAATTTAAAGAATTCGCTTCCACGCTCGTCTGCCCGTTTGATCTATTCGCATGATTTAATCGTAATCGAAACAAGCGACCAACATTCCTCTTCCACGGAAGTGATACTGTTGTCGTTGTCGCAATGTTTTTATTTCTATCTCGTTGGAAACGTAGTTCCCCGGCACGGAAAGGTCGACTACAGTAAAGAACTCAAGTCAGAGAGGCACAAAAAATGAACCATAACTTCCACCAGTTGGGGGAAAACCACACACACACACGCACACATGACACTGAATGGTGGAATTTATTGAGCGGAAGAAATTGATTTACAATAATTCTTGCGCTTTGGTGGACTTTATTTATGGAGCACGGGGTTTTTGCGCGGGAGTTGTTGCAAAGTTATTTCTTCCTTCCGAAAAAAAAATCTCAATTTAATGATCAGAAGACTATTGGGTTTTGGGAGTGAGTTTAAAAAAGGTCAATAATTCTTCGGTAGAGAACGGCGAGACATGAGAGACATGCCAGGGTGGTGACTATAAATAATAACATACGAGCGAACCGAAATCGAAATGAGGCACATGTTGAAGTTTAAAATAAAAGTAAATAAAATGCTCGTATTGATTATTTGCGTTCCCAGTGTTGTATCCTCACAACTGCGAGGAAATCTGTGAATCAGACAGACAAAATCCTGCTGGTGGTGGTACATTCCATCGGTGTACGCTTTGGTTTTTCATTGTGAAACATCGAATTGGTACATTACAGCTCTTGTAAACATCGCTAATTTATCCCGGTGCGATAAGCGTTTCGGAAACGTGCAACATTTCCTTGGTCGTGCCGCCTAGCCAGGCGCCAAGAGTCGTAACATCTTGGCACGAATGCTCTTGGCACCAAGGGTCTACGAGGCCGAGTAGTGAGGAGCGTGACTCCCCCCACCCCGAAGGCTGTGTGTTTTGTGTTGTGAAATTATTTCAATTTAATTTCCGCGAAACATGCACCCGAAAGCGGCTAAATGAGCCCCAAACACAGTCCCAGACACAGCGGAGTGTAGTCGCGCTCTCCATTAGCAAACGGTTGGTGGTGATCAGTTCGCGTGAAGTTCAAGCGCACCAGCTTTATGGTGCGGTAGTATCCCGCACAGTGACCATCTCACAGTGACCTTTTGCCCATCGCGGTAAGGCGTGTTCCGTGAGGAGCGAGATCCGACAAAAGGACTACCGGCTGCAGGCGGGTTCTACGGAGCTGAGAATTGAAAAGAAAAATACGGTATACACCTCACGGTCATGGTCTCTAATCTCGACCGGAGATCCTTCCGTTTCGACTCGGTTTTAGGATGGATTGCCGGTGGGCGATGTGAGATGACGGCAAAAGACGAAGAAGGAAACGATGCGATGCGAGCAGTGCGCTTTATTTATGCACCAGTTCCCGAGGAGACAGTGTGACCATTTGGCTGCGCGTGGGGATAACAACAGTAAGGCCCGCTAGAAGCAGCTCCGGCGGCAATAGTGCTACTGCTGGGGCTACCTTCTGCAGGCACCACGTTCCGAAGATTGTCAGATGGTTGGGTAAACCGTCTGGGAGTGATAGGTACGGCCAGGTACGTCACGAAACAGCGGCGCTTTGGCGCAGTCAACGTCGACGGCCGAGGACGAGTTCGTCGTGGCGTTGATGATGATGATGAAGATGAAAATGCACGAGACATGAATTCATGTTTTGCGTTTGTTTCACTTCACATCTTCCATCTTGGCCGTGGTCGACGGATTTTTTCTCGCTCCCCATCCTCCCCGTGCCGACTTGAATGTGATGTGGACGATCACTTGTGGAAAATGGTCTGGAGAGGCTGGTCCGGGTGCAAGTACAAAGCAAACAACGAAATCTTCAAGAGCGAACGAAGCAATTCCTTGCAACACGACTCGCATTCATTCGGTGTACGCGTTGCTCTGTTGTTGTTGTGTCCGATTCTGATTTCGTTTCGCGTTTCTCATCTTCAACCGGTGCGGTGTTGTGAAGCAGCTTCACGGTAATGTTATCCGAAAAGTGGTAAACACAAGAGCTGCAGCGAAATGCCGCAATACAGAGCGGGCTGAAGGCATCCGAACGCGCATAATGTGCAACATTTCTGTGCGATGTCGCCCCGTTCCCGGGAATGATGGTTAGGAATTTGGAGTATGTGACGCCTTGCGCTGGATGGGATAAAACTCAGGAGTGTTTGTCTGCGCGTGTGCGACTGTCATTCGAAAGGCAAGAAAATACGGAAATTCTCGAGGAGTGATGTAC
>KZ061652.1:417192-445991 GCA_002091835.1 Anopheles maculatus
AGAGAATCGGAACTTCGGAGAGGGAGGATATTAAATTAAGCCAAGACAGAAGAGGGACACGCTTATTGTTATGGGCCATCACGCGCGCCATTCGTTTACCCTTTCTGCGGAAAAGGGGGCAACCTTTGAGCTTGAGGTTTTGTTTGAAAATGACACCCATTGTTTTGTGTGGCATTAGTTTTTGATATGTAAATTTGGCCCAAAAGATTAAACAGATTTCCCTCCATCCAGAACGGCACCGTCGCTAACTACTGGAAACTTTATGGGCTTTCCTGTACAGGATCCTTGATTTTGTTGAATCTAGGAACATCATCTCATCCCCCCCTACTAGATAAAGCCCGACAAACAAATCGGTGCCAACGACCATTGCTGTCCGGGTGTCCCGGAGGTCGAAGATTAGTTGACTGGATAACAGGGACAAACAGTGCAGTTGGGGGGATATCCCACTAAAGAGTGGGAAAAATTGTGCAAACAATTTAATATATTAAGGCCAAACTACTAGCGGAGAAACTGGTGAAAACTTTATCCCCAGCTCTCGCTCTCATCCTCCAGGACATTCGGTCTAAAAAGGAAGACCAACTTTTTGGGAAACCATATCCGATGGTAATATTTACATGGTTTGTCGTAGGTGATACACCGTCGTATGTGGCTTGGTAAGATAAAACAGGGAATCAATTTGTGTAACACATTCCCGTCGGATTATACCATTGTGCATTCTAATTAATCGTCCGCCTTCTCTGAGGCATGCAGCGCAGGTTTGTCAGTAGAAAGATTCGACCTTGCGATCTTGCGGCGAAGTGGAAGAAAATGTATGTGTGTTAGACGGTATGGAAATTTATCGCCAGTACGTGAAGCACGTGACAATGCGGATCTACCGGATGTGTGCGATGCCTCGGACTGTGCGGCACATCTTGCAGATGTTTGGCATCATTTTTTGTTGTTGTTTCTGTTAGAACACATCACAGACATTCCTGTGGATGCATCCTCTGTTGGGTGGTGTTTTTTTTTCGGGAGAAGAATTTAAAGAATTCGCTTCCACGCTCGTCTGCCCGTTCGATCTATTCGCATGATTTAATCGTAATCGAAACAAGCGACCAACATTCCTCTTCCACGGAAGTGATACTGTTGTCGTTGTCGCAATGTTTTTATTTTTGTCTCGTTGGAAACGTAGTTCCCCGGCTCGGAAAGGTCGACTACAGTAAAGAACTCAAATCAGAGAGGCACAAAAAATGAACCATAACTTCCACCAGTTGGGGGAAAACCACATACACACACACACACATGACACTGAATGGTGGAATTTATTGAGCGGAAGAAATTGATTTACAATAATTCTTGCGCTTTGGTGGACTTTATTTATGGAGCACGGGGTTTTTGCGCGGGAGTTGTTGCAAAGTTATTTCTTCCTTCCGAAAAAAAAAATCTCAATTTAATGATCAGAAGACTATTGGGTTTTGGGAGTGAGTTTTAAAAAGGTCAATAATTCTTCGGTAGAGAACGGCGAGACATGAGAGACATGCCAGGGTGGTGACTATAAATAATAACATACGAGCGAACCGAAATCGAAATGAGGCACATGTTGAAGTTTAAAATAAAAGTAAATAAAATGCTCGTATTGATTATTTGCGTTCCCTGTGTTGTATCCTCACAACTGCGAGGAAATCTGTGAATCAGACAGACAAAATCCTGCTGGTGGTGGTACATTCCATCGGTGTACGCTTTGGTTTTTCATTGTGAAACATCGAATTGGTACATTACAGCTCTTGTAAACATCGCTAATTTATCCCGGTGCGATAAGCGTTTCGGAAACGTGCAACATTTCCTTGGTCGTGCCGCCTAGCCAGGCGCCAAGAGTCGTAACATCTTGGCACGAATGCTCTTGGCACCAAGGGTCTACGAGGCCGAGTAGTGAGGAGCGTGACTCCCCCCTCCCCGAAGGCTGTGTGTTTTGTGTTGTGAAATTATTTCAATTTAATTTCCGCGAAACATGCACCCGAAAGCGGCTAAATGAGCCCCAAACACAGTCCCAGACACAGCGGAGTGTAGTCGCGCTCTCCATTAGCAAACGGTTGGTGGTGATCAGTTCGCGTGAAGTTCAAGCGCACCAGCTTTATGGTGCGGTAGTATCCCGCACAGTGACCATCTCACAGTGACCTTTTGCCCATCGCGGTAAGGCGTGTTCCGTGAGGAGCGAGATCCGACAAAAGGACTACCGGCTGCAGGCGGGTTCTACGGAGCTGAGAATTGAAAAGAAAAAAACGGTATACACCTCACGGTCATGGTCTCTAATCTCGACCGGAGATCCTTCCGTTTCGACTCGGTTTTGGGATGGATTGCCGGTGGGCGATGCGAGATGATGGCAAAAGACGAAGAAGGAAACGATGCGATGCGAGCAGTGCGCTTTATTTATGCACCAGTTCCCGTGGAGACAGTGTGACCATTTGGCTGCGCGTGGGGATAACAACAGTGAGGCCCGCTAGAAGCAGCTCCGGCGGCAATAGTGCTACTGCTGGGGCTACCTTCTGCAGGCACCACGTTCCGAAGATTGTCAGATGGTTGGGTAAACCGTCTGGGAGTGATAGGTACGGCCAGGTACGTCACGAAACAGCGGCGCTTTGGCGCAGTCAACGTCGACGGCCGAGGACGAGTTCGTCGTGGCGTTGATGATGATGATGAAGATGAAAATGCACGAGACATGAATTCATGTTTTGCGTTTGTTTCACTTCACATCTTCCATCTTGGCCGTGGTCGACGGATTTTTTCTCGCTCCCCATCCTCCCCGTGCCGACTTGAATGTGATGTGGACGATCACTTGTGGAAAATGGTCTGGAGAGGCTGGTCCGGGTGCAAGTACAAAGCAAACAACGAAATCTTCAAGAGCGAACGAAGCAATTCCTTGCAACACGACTCGCATTCATTCGGTGTACGCGTTGCTCTGTTGTTGTTGTGTCCGATTCTGATTTCGTTTCGCGTTTTCTCATCTTTAACCGGTGCGGTGTTGTGAAGCAGCTTCACGGTAATGTTATCCGAAAAGTGGTAAACACAAGAGCTGCAGCGAAATGCCGCAATACGGAGCGGGCTGAAGGCATCCGAACGCGCATAATGTGCAACATTTCTGTGCGATGTCGCCCCGTTCCCGGGAATGATGGTTAGGAATTTGGAGTATGTGTCGCCTTGCGCTGGATGGGATAAAACTCAGGAGTGTTTGTGTGCGCGTGTGCGACTGTCATTCGAAAGGCAAGAAAATACGGAAATTCTCGAGGAGTGATGTACCACCTAATCCAATCTACAACCTATCAGCTACATACACGAATAAAGACACACGTTGGAGAAGAAACGGTGCGGATACCTGATTGCGACACGAATTCTGACGAACGACACGAGAAAGATTGAATCAGGCAGAATGCGGCAAGCAAGTACGCGCGACACTATCGGAAGCACGAACCTCAAGAAGAAATCACCCCCGAAGAGACATGCGGTACGCGTAAAGTAGAGCTCTAGAAGGAGAAAAATCACGGCAAAAAATCGGCGGAACACTCTATCGATTGAGCGGACTTCGACAACATCGCAAACTAAACGGAACACGGTACGGGTTTTATTTTGTACTAAACGAAATCGCATTTATTTTTCACTCTACTTTTGCAGTTGCAGGCCACGAACGCGCGAGTCTAATCTAATCCCATCCTGAGCTAACTGTGCGATGAAGCGGAAAGGTTACAGCGCAACAAAGCTAGGAAGAGGCGGACCAGAACTAAACCCACAGATGTGTTTGTGTACAGATGGAGACTTACGAATCTACATAACCAACGCTTACACAGTACAATACAGAGCGAGAGAGTGGAGCATAAGTTAAATAAATAGCTTAAGAGTACCACACTATGATATTAGGGAGATGCATTACACTAGGCTATCAGTACATAGAGCTATAGATACATCGTAACGTTGACTTGTCTTGTTTTTGGTAACAAATACTGATACAATAGGGTGCTTATCTGTACAGAACAACTACGAGCACGGACGCTTAAATATTAGGAACTAAGAGATACCACTATGTGTGCACAGTACGGCGATATGGTTTTTCGAGTGAAGTCACACGAGACAGAGCGATCAGTCGAAAGATCATATCCTCGGACACTAGAAGCCACTGTGCAGTACACTATCGTCTACTCCAAGGACTGTACGGGGAAAACTTGTAGTCCGAGCTACTCCCACCATGGCTAAGATACTTGGAACCGGCCGATGGTATCGGTCCCTGCAAACTACTGCTACCGTACGGGGTAAAGATACCGTTCGAGCCGAAACTGGACGAGAAGGCCGAACCGACGGCGTACGGACTACTGCTGCTCAGATTGACAAAATCATCCAGCGTACCGTGGTACGATCGGTTCGGTGTGTTCTGGTGGAAGTTGAACAGTGGTAGCGGCGGTGTCTTGGACTGCGCATTACTGCCAAACAGTGCGCCAACACCGGCCGCCACTAGCGATGGTGAACCAACACTGGGTGCCGTGGAACTAGCGTTTGACTGCTGTGTGGTGGTTAGGTTATGGTTAATGGTTTTAAGATCATTGTTATTGTTATGGTTATGGGCGGTGGTGGTGTTAATTTCTGCGGTCGAATTGCCGGTAGCCGGTAGCGTCGTTGTCGTCGTCACCGAGGGCGACGCGATCGAGGACGCTACAGCGGTCGGTGGCGCACCCGACGTATCCGCCAGATCCGAGTTGGACACCATGGAGGTGGAGGAAGTTAGTGAGGAGTTACCGCTAGAACTGTTGAGCGTTATGTTAGCAACGGAACTGTTTGGTGAATCGGTCGTATTATGTCCGGTGGTGGACGTGGAAGAGGTAGTACTGGTGGCGGTACGGTACAGATGTACCTGCACCAGATGGATAACGTCCGACTCGGACTGGAGGGAGTGTAGCTGGGTGCTGGTTTTGGCAAGCAGTGCGTGGACATCGCCGAAGAGATTGTCCAGCAATTTACCTGTGGTAAAGAGGACTATCGCCTTGAGGCAGGAGTATTCGGCCGAGTCGACGTGTAGCGCCTTCAGCTTTTCCACCTGCTCCTGGAATATCCGGATGTGGTCCATAAAGGCGACAACCCGATCGGCTGCCATGGGGGAAGCGTGTAGACCGGCCGCCGCCAGTAGCGGGGCCACGTGCAGCGGCATCGAGCACTGGGATGCGTTCAGCACGAACAGCTCGGACCAGACGAGCCGTAACAGGGCCACCTGATCGGTGACCTGGAGATCCGGAAAGAAGGGTATGTTGCGGGCCCACTCGACGGCGGAGAACAGTAGCCGGGCGGCCAGCTCGCAGATGTTGTCGATGCCCATAATGTTGTTCGTCTGCATGCACTGACCGTACCGGGACGTAGGGTAGGGTTCCGCTCGCAACAGCAACGAAATGTAGGAACTAAGGTACGAGTGACCGTTGAACCCGGCCACGGAGTCACCGTTTGGTATGGAGTACTGGCCGTACGGTATGCCCGGTGGTTGTGACGGTGGAACTCGACCTCGCTGGACGGCTGTAAAGAAATCGGGAAATAAGCATAGCATAGAATGTGATTAGTTGTTTGGAAGATTCGTTACCAAAAGCAAAAGCTCATGACAGATAAAATGTGAGTGTCAGAATGTTGTAAGTCCAAGCGATTCCGGCCTTCATGGTGCTGGTGACAAGCTCGTTCTCCCTTTTTCGTTGGATATGTGCAATTGTAATTCAATTTCGTTTTCTTTCGAGCATCCAGAAATTTAAATATTCATAGACCAGTGAGGCAAACGGTGTTTCTTGCTCCGTTATTTCTGTCAGGGCCACTTAGAACCGTACGCACTGCAAGTACACACGGGGTGCTACTTGAGGAACTCTCGGGGCGCAAGAGCATGCATTGGACAGCTCCGGAGTACTCAAAACGCTCGTTGATTATGATGTTGTGCGTGTGTGTGTGTTTGTGTTGCAGCACCCGACGCCGTTAATCCGCTTTCCATCCATATCGCACCCTTGAAACCCTTCATCATTACTACACCCCGATGTCCCGTACTCCGACCGAAGCTACAATTAACTCCTCACTCTCTTCCCCGCGAACAACAACCGACGACAACGAACACAACTCCTCCGGGTCCACGCACACAGCAACGTGCGCACGCGGTGACGCGAGCTTGTTGAGCAAACAATGAAGTTTCGAAAAAATGAGCATTAATTATTTATGATTATTACTGTCATTGAGTGTGTGCGCCTTCCTCCCTCCCCAGTCACCGAAGTGGCACCTTCGATCGTGGGTTTATGAAGAAAGAAAAACGACCCATCCCCAATGGGTAAAGATCGGAGGGATGGTTCATTTTTCCTCCTACTTCTTGCGAGTGGTTTCCTTACCATGTTCCCAGCATCTTTGCGTTAGCTTATCGAAAGGGACTTTGATTAGAAGACGCGAGCGCCTACCAATGCCTATGCGTGACCTAGAGGAGCTAATTGTGTTGGAATGAAAGTCGTCGCAAGACGCTCTATGGTAGGCCCCGATCGGCAGGTCTAGCGGCCTGGTGGCTTATCAGTACCACTTTTGATAAGCTCAACGATCGGAATGTGTTTTTGTGTACGGTTTGGAGCGTGTAAACAGTCCATTCGGAACAGGATTCGTTTGCCGCTCTTGGATGATTGCGAAACGGTTTTCGTAAGCGAAACAATCGTCATTTATTTACATTAGTGTGCTTGAGATGATGTCCTTCTGGTGGTAAAATATCCTCCATATTATGATGCTCGACAGAAGCGTTATGAGCACATATTTCGTGATTGAGCTGCGCTCGAGGCGGCCTCTTGTGTTTTAGTCTTCTCCGATAAGCGGTATGGTAATTGAATCAAAATGAAGCTTAAACGATCCGACTGCCGGAATCGCCGTGGCCGTGTGTAACTGTGCAGCAGCGTGGTACTACACCGTGCTGCTTTAGCTGTTTCGTAAACGAGCGTGCACTTTAGCCCGGACCGACTGCCTCAAGCTGTGAGCCGCGATTTACCGGCATAAATCAGATAATTAAGGCTAGAGTGTGTACTAAGAACCGTGGTACAGTTTGCATGGTACGAGCGAGCCGGACCGCATGTACCGGAGCGCCGAAGATGTAAACCCATAAAATGCAGCTTTCAAGATCGGCAACTCGCACGGAAGGATCGGCCATCATCTTTTTGTGGCCTCAGGCTCACTACAGGCCCAGTGTGGCTTTCACTGGGCAGACTATCGATCCTCGCTTCTCTTAGGAAGGCAACGGAAATGAGGCAGAGCGCGGTGCCCAAAGACAAGAGGTTATTATTGTTGTATGCCATCATGTTAACACACTCTCGAGCATCGATTATTAATGCTATTTAAAATGAAATAAAATAGCCAATAAATCTTTCGCTTGCTTGCACGGAACGAACCACGCGTGAAGGGCGGGCTACATTTGCGATCGTCCGCTTTTTTTGTTTTGTTCTGTGGGTGGAAGCGCAATATGGCACTTGGGAGGGGTCGTCGCTGTGGTTTTGTTTTTACGAGTTTCTGTTTTTTTACATGTTATGCTACAGCATGGGAAAAATGAAGTGCTTGCTTTAGGTACAACGAGAGAGACAGAGAGAGATTTGCTCTCGGTGTCGATCACTATCGGAAGGCTAGAAAAACAGAAAAAGCAATTTGCTGTGCAGCTAATCGTTTATGGCATTTTCTCTCACGTTGGCAGCTGGGCTGGTTGATTTTAAAATGGAAATTAAATTAGCAGGATCTGTGGTTTGATTTGTAGTAGACGTTCTGTCTGCGTGTGTGTGTGGGTTCGGCGATAGAGTTGAATGCTTTAGTAGGACGCTTACTCTCTCTGACAGAGGCAGCCTTCATGGCATAGAGCACTAATCAGTGGCTTTATATATTAAAGGACCTTGGATCTAATCCCGAATTTTATTATTCGTAAAATTGTTTCAATTGACGGAAATCTTTACCTGAGAGTAAAAGATATCGATGTATCCTGAAATATCCCTAAAAAGGTGAATAAAATATTATCACACACTGTGGAACTGTGTGCAACTATGTCCTGCTTTTTTGACAGTTTTGTTCGACTTCCGTTGCAGTCAATATAGTTGTCAATGCACACCGTGCACGCAAGGTACGCTTGTCAGACACATACTCTGTGGTCACTTCCCTATCCCCAGTGTTATCTGATCCAATATCGGATACACTTTTGCAGCCGTAGAATGTGCGCGCACCAGTGGCCGATATCCTGTTCCATTTGTGCATCGGAAAATTTTATTCCAGTCGACGGAACCGGATGCTCGCAGCAGCTCCTGTTTTACACCAGGTGCGTGCTTTTACTCTGCATCGCTTCAGTCCATTGGAAAGAGAACCCATTGCAGTCCCTTTAGCTTGCTTACTTTCATCGGTTGCGCATCCGTCTGATAGTGATCGGGAGCGGTGCACTGAAAGCTCACGGAAATAAAATTTGAAAAACAGGGAAACCATTTTTCCGGCCCGGTAAAAAAAGGTATTTTTTATCATAAAAAGGACCCAGAGACCGGGAGCATGGATGCGATGCTATCGATTTTTATGGAGGAAATTGTACAAAAACAATTTATAGAAAAAAAAGGATGGCAAAGGCCGATGTCAGTTGAAAATACATAAATTTCTTTTAGGTTTTTTTTGTGCTCTAAAAATCAAAAATTGTTTACACCATTGTGCCCATCAAGATTGGCCCCGGGAGTTGGATGGAAAAATGATTTAGATAAGGGTCAAACCGTTTAAAATAAATTGTCACCGGGTTGGCCTTTTGTTGTGGCTACCTGGTTGGAAAATTTATGGCAAGCTCTACCATCTAAAGACTGGCAACAGGTTACGAGTGCTTTACCGACTCTGGGGTTGGTTTTTAAAAGCTTAAAATCACTCCCGTCGTACATAGCAGTGAGACACGTTTTACGATGAAATCGGATGGGGTTTCCGTTGTTGCTGCTGCTGCTTGTTAGAGCAGTTGCGAGTAATTAATTGTTTACTCCCGCTACTGGAAGCTGTCGTTGAAGGTCACGATTTTTCCCCAGACAGACAGCCGCATGATCGATCGATACAAGGCGAGGTTTAATGCACTCGATTTGAGCAGCTTTTACAAAGTTTTAACTAAATTTGAAGTGTTTATTATGGAATGTTGTTCGTCGTGCTTTCCAATTATTCGCACAATGTTGCAGATCATGTCACGTTCTAGTGATCCAATTTGGAACCGGAGCGTGCAGCTCGTTTTCGTACGCAATTGAATTTCCCCCTAATCGACCAATATCGTACCTCCAATTTGCACCTTTTGCGTTTCGGGTTGCGCATCAATCCGTACGGAATCAATTTTTTCCATTCTTGAAAGTGTGATGCGAAATTTTCCAATTTTCCCTAACCGTCTTTACACCTCGCTCGAAGGTGTTGAACGCGTTGCGGTAACGTAATGATTCACCTGCTTCTTCTGCCCTGCGGTGACCGCAAAATCATCAAGCCCCGGGGTACGATCGACGATTGTGGAATCGATTTTATTTGTACCGGTTCGGTGTTAAGCTTTTCCTGCACGTGCACGATCGGTGCAGCAAATGAGATCGCAATTGCAAAAGCAAATCGGACATTCTTGAGCTCGGGAGATGATTTTGGTTCTGTTTCGTGTACGTGATTTCAATCAATTCTTCACGGTCGTTTAGTCAACAGCGGTGAAAAGTGAGGCACAATACAGGGTTGGTGCGGTTCGCTTCGAGGTGCCTGTTTGGAAAATTCGTTCGTAAGATGGCAGATAAGCAAAAGGCTCTCATTACCGCAACTGTTCGCATGGTTTGCGGTTTTTGTTTTCGGGCGGGCACAGTTGAGACAATTTTCCCAAGTAGAGTTTAATGATGATCATGGCGTAGAATTTCCCTTTAACAGGCAATTTTGAGTTTTCTTCGTTAAAAGCATCACAAGCGACGAACCGCAATCATCGCAGTTTAAAAAGACATTAACTGCTGCTACATTTTCCTGGGGCTTTTTTTTTGTATCCTCCTGGTCGGAAAACACGGAGACAGCACACACCTGCCGTCGTTGTGAACCTTGTAGCGAACGAAAGTAAAAACCAGAACTATTTTCCTTCTCCTCGACTATCTACGACGACCCCGTTTCATTTCCAAAAGGCATCGCGACGCGGTATCTTGTCGCTCGGTGCGTAATTTATGGACAACATCTTGCAGTTTCCCTTTTGTTTTTATTTCCCCTGATTTTCCCCGAGCACTTGGCGTCCGTGTCGTCGGTAGTACAGATCCTGGACGAACATTTGTACCGAGAGAGGGCTCGGTAAAAGGAGCTGAGCGCTGTCTCTATCGCGTGCTCTATACCGGGCGAGATAAGCGTTTTAATGTTACGAATGTTTGACTGTCGGAAAGTACAAGTGGAAAGTACATTAAATTTTATAGGTTTGTAGATACGATAGAATGTTGCAGATGATGGGGCTTTGTCGAGTGTACTGCATCATGCCAAATTTACAGCAAGTCACAGATGAAACGGGGTTGCTCTTTACACTCTTTACGCTTCCAGTAAACACTCCGGTGCTCTCCGCTCGTAAGCAACTCTTTAATGGAGCGCACGGATTTATCATCAAACAGCTGTGGAAATTCGAATGTACCCAGTCGACAATAGGCCGCGAAACCATGAGCACATCGCAATAAGCATAATTTGATAACCGTATTTATTTACCTTCTTTTTTTGCTCTTTCTCCCATAAAGCATCCTTATTATGCGTTAACGACGGGAAATCAAATAAACTCATCAGGCACGAGCGCTGACATCGAATAAAAATTCCACCGAAAGGCACCAACCACCACCAACAACAACAACAACGGGTCCTTCTCATTCAATTGTCTCATTCACCGGCTCGTGTGGTGCATATAATCCGTGGTTGAAAGTGCAGGCGCAATCCACAGCATAAACCACCTTCGCTGCTTTCCACCAACCGATTATTCGCGATCGCGATTGAACCGGGCATACCTTCTTCTACCTCTTCTTCTATCGGGTTTCACGGGCCGTGCCGAGTCTGGCCTAATTTATATGTTTCAATTCAAGGACCCCGGATTCGCGAAAAACCCCCGGCGTGCAATGAATTATTTATATCTTTTCACACAGCATAAACTTACCGGTACGGCCCCGTGTGTGTGTGTCTGTGTGTGCCAAAGTCGTTTTCTCATGCGAAGTGACGATCTTTCGTATACAGTACATCCGTACAGTATAGGAAGGTGTGAGAGATGCTAGAACGAGGAGGTGCCGCTCTTTTGAATCTGCCGAAAACGAGTCACAGCCGCCAATCGTTTGCATACGGTGACAGGATCGATACGACCAAACGAATTTAAGGTGTGCGAAAGAAAGCGCGCAGGACTACTGAGCATCTTAAGAAATTCGCCCAAAAAACCCGAATTCCGGAAAACCGTACACAACGGCGTCCACCCGGTGTCGGAAAAACGAACACATCGGACACATCTTCTTCCATGGTAAGGCATTGGAAAGGGGAGAGTGAAAAATATTATTATAATTTATTTTTAATCTGATACATAATAATGTTAATCTTATAAACTCTCGCTCGCTCTTGCTCTCTCTCAACGCGCGACACTCGATACTGCTCTCCGTTTTCCGATGTCCGATGTCCCCGTGGTCGTGCCTCCTTTATGTGATATTCGCGCTCCCAACATATAAACATATCCCTGTGTTCCGCGTGTGCGCTGTCGCGAGCTTCGCGTTTTTGTACGCAGAGGGCGGAAGCCTTGACCATCTTCACACGCTCCCTCGTTCCCTCTCATCGTTGTTCTGGTGCGTCGTCCAGTTCACGAGATCGATGGTTTGTTATGTTCCGTGCGGGAGGTTTTTTTTTCTTCTCCCACTTTGTGCCACATTTGTTTTTCAATTTTTCCCTCTTTTCTCTGTATCTTTCTCTCTCTCTCTCTCGCTCATTGCCCAGTTGTTGTTGGTACATGCGCGCCAGACGCACATTGTTGTCTGACTTTCGGAAACCGGGATCCGGCAATTGTAATAGCTCCACATGGTTCACGTTTGCAAGTAGAGTTACTCCGCCCCGTTGCAGTGTGGCGTCCCTTCGAGCTGCAATTTCGATTCGAACGTAGTGGGAACCTTCGATGACCCGCCACAGTTGCAGTTGCAATCAGTGCACTGTTTTTTTTTTTATCTTCGTTGAATAGGATTCACAAAAACACACACAGCAGCATGTCTGGTGGCCCTTGTTGTTCTGTCTCGTACACTATGGGGATACTATTTATCGGCCTTTTGAGATGCAGGTTAGGGTTTGCTATCTAATCCGGTGTGTGTGTGTATGGTGCAGATGCACAACACACAACACATTAGACAGATAAGTCAGCTGACCTGACCGAAAACGAAAGAGTACCCTCAACTGCAACATAAATCTCCCTATTTACCTCCTCTTATTTCTCCTCTAAGTATATTAAACTTTAAAAAAAGAGCTATTTTATGATAAAAACTAGTTCAATAAATACAGAGATAAATAATTTTGCATTTACTTTCGACTCGCTCTAGTTTTTAGTTAAAACGCACGACCTTTGACCGTGTGCAGCTCACACAGTACACAGTCTTCTTATGGTCAAAGAGTGTCATTATCGGAAGGCTCGTTTTTTGCGCGCGCGCGCGCACACACGCGGTAAGATAGGTTTGTGGCATGCTTTCTTTGGTCGGAATGCAACCAACTCCAATCGCGTGGTGCATCTTCTTCACCCGGCCGGCGAGCGATCCAGGGCAAACGGATATAGCCGTGACCGCACGATCGGAGCCCGAGCGCAAGATATGGGATGGGCACGTGCACAGATGGAAGCGGAAGGTGGGAAGGGGGAAGGAGAATCCAGCATGCAGTTCTCGCGATGCCCGGCATATCACGAAGCGCACTGGTGGTGTGGTGCATCATCATAAAAGTTGAGGAATTTTCTCACGCTACGGCTACGGCCGCAAAATGAGAGTTGGCCCGAGTGATGGCCCGTTGATGGTGCTGATGATGATAGTCATCACCCGGGCGGGCCTTCAAGAGGCTGGCATCAAAAAAGCTTGTAGTCTCGTTGGGAGTTGGCAAGTTGGGAACGAGTAAAAGCGCCTGCTCGATAGGGATGATTTTTGCAATGATTTTGTGCGAGCGATCCGGAAGAAAACAGTTCTAGAGTTACAGTTTTTGGAAGAATCGGAACTATGATCCGAGTTCTAGAATTTCTCCGCAAGGAAAAGATTTGTAAGAGATGGAAAGGAACAAGAGCATCCTGTTCACATCACTTTAACTGTGTTCCGCGCATCATTAATCACGCGATGTAATTGAATCAATTAGTCCATTACACTCTTGCGGCAACTCCCAGAATGGGTGGAGAAATTCAGGATCCGCAAGGGGACGTGAGAAATTGTCGATTCCGGGTTACTTATTGGGTGATTAATGGTTGGTGATGTCAGGTAAAAAAGGCCAAATGTCACCGGGACAAACTGTCCACCGTCAATTCACATTCTAAGCTTCAAGAACGTGCAGCTGAGCAGATATTGGATTGCTACCCTTTAATCTGGAGATGTAACACACAGTCTCCGGAGTTAGTCTTTTCGCCTTCGGAACACGTAACGTGATATTAGGTTACACCGTTTCGAGTTCGTTTGTCAAATTTACAAGATTCTTCGGTATATTGGTGAAAGGAAAAAAGCGCAAATTCTCTTACAGTAAATTTCGGCAATTCGTGGAACCCTCATCTTAAGGCATTCGCATAGAGGGAACGTCTTTCCGTCTTTACAACCATAGCTCTTCCCCCCCCACAACCGGTAAGGTAATTCGCATCCACGCAACCATTCTCTCACCCACGTTTCACGTTGCATTGGGTTTGAAGGTTTTGTGTATGCGCTGCACGTTTTCCTTTCTGTGCTGCGCGAGCAACACCGCGCGCGTAACATATGCGGGCCTTCGGCTTATATTGCGGGTGTTTGTGCTGATTCTGTGCAATTCTGCGGATTTCGTTGGTAGATTGTTGTGTTATTGTTATTGTTCTCCGTGGTCTTTTCAAAGAACCGGACCTGGAAGGTAGATGAAGCTGAGAGAGAGAGAGCGCCCATATACGCAGCATCCACCGCGTGCGATAGTGCGTACTGGGAGGGAATCGGGATTGGACGGAACGGCAGCAGTTGCTTAAAATTGAATTTACACCATATGGCGAACTGGCGAAACTTCGCGGGCCTCCCGGTTCCAGGTAATCCCGCGATACACCTATACTTGTGACTTTTTGCTTTACCTTCCACGCGGTGGAGATTAAGCAGTTTCGCCAGGGAACGGCTTGGGAAAGGATTCTGCCAAGACCACCGCTGCAGTGTGGGGCACGTTTATGTTTGCGTAAAGTTAGTCCGCGTGTGTGTGTGTGTTGTTGTTGTTGCGGGTGTTATTGTTACATCTGTTGTCCGACTCGGTTATGCTGCAGTTCGGCGATATCTGCCTTCAGCCAGAATTCTTCAGGCCAAGGATAAATTGTAGCCAGCATGTATATATATTTTCTCCGTGTGTCAGATTCACTGCTCGAAGGGGACGCAATGTGAACGACCTCATTTTTTTCGGTGGATTGTGGCGTACCGTATGCGCCCGAAGGCTTCGCAATGCAATCGGTTTTAGAAGATGCTTTGAGTAGTTCTCAAATTTGAAGTTCGGTAAAAATGTGGCAACCTGCACGAAATAAGACGATCGATTCGACGATCGACGCGACGACCTGGGAATCTTGTTGGCGCGCGAAAGCTACCCAAGGGTAGAGGAGGTCAAGGAGACCTACTTAACCGGTAACTACCCCATTCTGTCACCTTTCACTCGGTTGGACGTCTAATCGAAAACAAAAACCCCAGCTGGTACGTGCATAGAAGGGTCGATAGTTAAATCACTTCACTTCGTCTGATTCTATCGCCGGACCACGTAAACCGTATGACTGTCATATCCAATAAATCGCCTCATCATCACCGGCGTACCGGTGTGCAGAGCGGGCCGGCGGAGGCGCAACAGTAGAGAAGAAAAAAGGCATCAATCAAAACACTTGCCGCATTGTTTACAGGCCGTTCGCAAAACTAGGATCCCGCTTTTGGCTCTCACTCTCTCTCTCTCTCTGTCTATTTTTAGGTGTACACCGAACTCCAATGTGCCCTGCGATGTTGGAAAATGCGCCAAGCTGTGCGTGTTCCAAGTCGTCCAAAGCTGACGTACCTCATGGCTCGGATCATCGATCTTGTCGCACCGGACAGAATCTCATCGTTCACCCTTACTGGTGGCGCACTACGCAGACACTAGGTCGTATCGATGCATGGACGTAATCGATTTTGGAGCCACACTCAACCACAACAACAAACGCTCCAACGCCAGTGTGTGAAGAAAAATGTCGAAAAAGTAAAACGGGTGAAACACATGACACGAAGAGGTGTACGACGACGCGCACAGCCAGGCACTAAGGTGAAGAGTTATCTCGTAAGCAAGCGAGCGAAAGCCCAACGCGCAACGCAGTGAACTGAAGACCTCTCGAGCGGCTAAGGTCTCCCAGCTGGTTGGCTTCTGGGAGCCTCAGATTAGCCGTTATGGTTCAAGTGGCCATTGCCGAGACGGAGGGAAGATGTCGAGCCGGGGAAGGGCATCTCTTCCGCGTGTCGTGTCGAGGGTAGCAACGATACAGCACAACGAATGCACCGGGGTGCACTCGATCCGAAAACCTTCTGGCAAGGTGAATACCGACTAATTTAACCATAATTATATATCTGTTACGTTCGGCTGCACGGGCACCGCCGTGAAGAGGAACTGGAGAACTAAATCCTCGGTGTGGGTGATTGGATACTCGCTTTTTGTGGCCGTGTTCGTCTGGAAGCATGTGAAGAGGCCTACATACAGACCCATGGGTTACATACGTGTGGCAATCGCAGAGGTTCATCCTCTTACCGGTAGGGATTCCCCCCCTTCAGGGCTTCACCTGGAGCTTCCGTTTGAACTTCCAGAAACCAGATTCAACGTCACCCGGGGATGTGTGTGTGTGTTCATGCAAGAATCAAGGTTCAACCACAACAACAAACAACAAACGCCAGCCAGCCAGTGTGTGAAGAAAAATGTCGACAAAGTAAAACGGGTAAAACACATGACACGAAGAGGTGTACGACGACGCGCACAGCCAGGCACTAAGGTGAAGAGTTATCTCGTAAGCAAGCGAGCGAAAGCCCAACGCGCAACGCAGTGAACTGAAGACCTCTCGAGCGGCTAAGGTCTCCCAGCTGGTTGGCTTCTGGGAGCCTCAGATTAGCCGTTATGGTTCAAGTGGCCATTGCCGAGACGGAGGGAAGATGTCGAGCCGGGGAAGGGCATCTCTTCCGCGTGTCGTGTCGAGGGTAGCAACGATACAGCACAACGAATGCACCGGGGTGCACTCGATCCGAAAACCTTCTGGCAAGGTGAATACCGACTAATTTAACCATAATTATATATCTGTTACGTTCGGCTGCACGGGCACCGCCGTGAAGAGGAACTGGAGAACTAAATCCTCGGTGTGGGTGATTGGATACTCGCTTTTTGTGGCCGTGTTCGTCTGGAAGCATGTGAAGAGGCCTACATACAGACCCATGGGTTACATACGTGTGGCAATCGCAGAGGTTCATCCTCTTACCGGTAGGGATTCCCCCCCTTCAGGGCTTCACCTGGAGCTTCCGTTTGAACTTCCAGAAACCAGATTCAACGTCACCCGGGGATGTGTGTGTGTGTTCATGCAAGAATCAAGGTTCTGTAAGTTACAGACATGTTTTTAACCTAATCTAACCGAACCGTCAAACGGAAGGGCATGCTAAATTTCCTTCAGTAATAGCAACAGCGATGTGGCAACAAAAATTTGAACTCCTTCCCTTTTGGTTCGCGACAGGATAAGGGGGAACATCAACTTCATCCTGATCGTGATATACTTTTCACATCATCACGTGCGATAACTTATCTTTTTCTGACGCGAAACCAAAACCGAACGTGAAGTGATGCGAAATACAAAAGTGGGTAAAAGAAGCACTTCGCGCAAATATTCTGCCACAACGTTCACTCTCGAACGCGCACTCGTTTCCAAAGTGGTCGAGATGATAAAAATCGCTCCAACCGTGCCGATAACCGCCGGGACCGTGGTTCGGAAAGAGGGCGCAAAAAAAAAAGAGAACTCGCCTTAAAGCTTGGGAAAAGTGCAAGCGAAACGAGACGATTCATCCCGCACCGAGAAGTCATAAATAAAATTGGAACAACCGCCGTTGCCGTTGAACTGCTGGCTGCAGTCCAGCACACTGTAGCACAAGCCATACGAGATAGGTGCTGTCCAGTACGGTACGGGGAGTTGGATGGTGGTGGGTGCTCATCTTCGCATGTTGGTGATCGAAGCAATGAGTCTTCGCATGTTGTGTTTTACTGCGTGTATGTTGTGCTTATCGTAATAGAGAAGAGTAATGTGTAAAACGCCCAATGGGAAGTGCGTTACGCTGCGAAGCGATATTGCTGCCCAAGAAAGCTGATTAATTTATATTCCCGTTTCAGGAAAGAGAACGTTTTAACTACAATGTTTGCGTAGTCCTCCAGCAAACCAGGAGAACAGTGACGATTAAACTGTACAGTACCAGCAAGAGATGCTATTGCAATGTCGTTTTTCTTCCAGCACCTGATATGATAAGAAGCCAGACATCAGGAGCATTACTAGGTGCAACATCAGCACCGGCACCGTCAGCTCTCGGGTGCGAAACAAAAGGCTCCAAACACTGCAGCCTCTCAGATTGGTTTTTGCAGTGTATTGTGATAGTTTGCAGAGCAAATAAGCTTCAGGCGCAGCGACCGGGTGTCGGATTGTTTGTTCCAGCTTAAAAGGATCACTTTTTTGGCGTGTCACCCGATGGTAAACACAACAACCATTAATTCATCCATTCTTCCTTTTGTGTGCCCCTAAAACTCACACTTTTTGTGTCTTATTTTAGTAGGTGCCTTGCTTATGGTGTGCTAAATGATGTTTAAATAGGATATCCCGACAGAATCCTGCCTAGAGGGCTTGACAAACCGGTGTAGTAAGTAAGACAACCGGAGGAACGCAACGAGAAGCAACAGTCCGGGAAGCTTGAGGCAAGGTGATGTTGTGTCAACGTATGTAATACACACGGAGGGATGCGCCCGATTCAAACGGTAAGAAAAAAAAGGTGAAGATTAATCACATTAGCTGAAACAGGCAGCTTCCGAACGAAGAGGGATCGTTTAAGCAGTGAGATTTTTTTTTATAATGATCGTCACTGTTCTCCTCTTTGTAGCAAACAACACCACAGCCTCCGAGGGTATACCAGCCGAAGGATTTAAAGACTGGCTGACTGGGGTTTGGATAAAAAAAACGCAATAAGGAAGATACATAAAAAAGAAACTCTGGTCAATGTCGGGGAAGAAATTCTTGCTGAGTCAAGAGGCGCCCTGAAGAGGTTAACAACGTGCATGTCAACGGGAAGTGATTGCCAAAATGCACCCGTGGCGGGCTACGGTAAACTACGGTAGCACGGGTACCGAGCAGTTCAAATGGCAGCACTCCTGTGCCGTAGGTCAATCGAGTGGACGGCTGGGAACCACGGCAGTGCGGTGCAAATTTGGCCCCCAAAAACGGCTATGAATTATGGCTTTTTATCCAATTTTCGAAACACTTCATATCCAGACGAGAAGTGTTTGCGTTACTGTTGCTGTTGTACTACACTCATTGGTCATTGGGTGGGTCTGAAGCTGGTGAATGAGACTCGGGGGGTTTTTCTTTAATCGAGATTCTTAAACGCACGGCATAACACTTGTAATCAAATTTGTTGGTGTGGCCATCAGCATGCTAACGGATCGGATCTCTCGAAGCTGTATGATGTTCGAAATCGGAATTCATCGCGCGCCGAAAAGTTGCCATCTCATGCTGTAGGAGGCATTCCATAGAGCACACGTCTGGTGTGGAGAGAAGGAAACTGGGCACGTGCTTTCCGACACGCTTGATAGTCGCCACCTAATGGAACGATGACCAACAGCTCAGCAATGAGCAATCAAAGCAGCGGGTGTCAAGACACCTTCTTGGTGCCTCATGGTGGCGCGCGGGTTGCCACTTTCAGCCGTCAACGAAGCGATTAATGCCCCATTGAGAGAAGGGGCGTCTATGGGCGAAGAGAAGCATCAAAGCTGTCTTGCGAGTGGTGTTCCTTGGGCCTCGAACTCTGTTACGTGCGATTATCGATGAGGATGATGCGATCGGCCGATCTTCAGCGATCGTCTCTACCAAAAAAAAAAAAAACCATTTCAAACGTCTTCTGGGGAAGGTGTCGATGTATGATTGGCTATTGACTTATTGTTTGCTATCGGTTCGGTTTGGCCCTGTCGCAGAGATCTTTGCCGCCGGCTCTCAACAGGGGTTGAATGCGTCACCATCGTTAACCTCATTTAGCGTCGGTAATCGTGCACGCGCAATAACATGCGCTCGGTTCACAACAAAGTTGGCATCAGTTCGGTCCGATCCTTGCCAGGTATCATCTCACCAGTTTACCCGCGTGCGTGCGCATGTTGTGATTCTGCGGCCGATATCATTACGCCATCTTGAACAATTATTCAAATTACTCGCGAAACCGCTCTCCATAACCGTAGCCGTGCCCATGTTCCAGTGTTCCCGAACTGTCAAACAGTGAAGTGAAGCGAACAAGGCCCATTCCTACTGTCTGTTCGGTTGTCCATTCTCCGGGTAGCCTGGGAAGCGTTCGGATGGTTAGGGTGTACGAGCGGAAAAAAGTATCGAATATCCGAATCAGTTTCAGAACCACCGAATGCGACCACAGTCGTCGACACACCGTTTGGTACTGCACACACACACTCGCACGCTCGCGTCCACTAGGCTAATTTTCCTGATCCCCAGTTGTCGAGCGATCCGGAACGGAAATACGTAAACGAAACGATTCCCCCAGTGATGGTACCGGTCACTTTCCCAGCCGACCTATCCCTCTCTCTCTCTCTCTCTACGCTGTGTAAGCGGATACTTTTCTGACTGTGCGGCTGCTGTAGTGTCGGTGTGTCTCCACGGTCTCAACCCGGAGCTGAAAGACAGACAGGCGCGCGATCCCTTGGTACCTTGTTGAACGGGACCAACGTGTAGTTGCAGTGCAACGCTAGATTTCTGACCTCTGCCTAGATCCGGCCGTCCGAACAATTCGGGAGATGCGCGCGGGACACAACGGGCAGGCAAGATAATTATCGACCGGACGTTTTGTACTCTGTTGTGTGCGGTATGTTTTGTCGTCCAAAAATTGCGCAAGCTGCACAGCAGAGATTCCCGTTTAGACAAGAGGGACAAGATAAAAAGGGGACGCATGGCCGGTCCCATGTTTTGCTTTGCTACGGACAGAAGAAAGACAACTCGGGCTCGGTCTCGCTCATCGTCTTGTTTCTACTCGTCTTTTAGAGTTAAGACACTGGAGCGCTTCGCGAACAGGGGCGATTTGGGATTTCGGGACTTCTCATGCAGGAGCGTTTTCAAACGGAACGTTCTGCATAATGAGCGTACGCAGAATTATTCGCACACATCCATTCGGGTTTTGGGCAGAAGGTTTTATGTGTGTGCGAGCATAGAAATAGGAGAACGATGAGACAGGCCACGGTGTGTGAGGAGATCCTGGGATGATTTGCATGGATGAATTTTTGGCTCGAAGACCCAAAAAGAAACCCGGAGGATTTCCATTTGCAAAACACAATCGAGCCCATAATGGGTCCTTTTGTGCGGAATGGAATGTAGCGAAGATGAGACATAATTTAAATGACAGGATAGATGGGCTTTACCTTCATTGGTCATGGTTTGGAACGATTGTTACGCATTCCTTAGGAACAGCTTGTGCAAAAATGATTACACTGCGGTGGACATATGCTAAAAATCGTCCAAGTCCAAATGCAACTGGTTCTATCGAATTTTTCATCAAACAGACTGCATTTTTGAAGTTCAATATGTAACGGTTTCCTTTTCATTGAGTATTAAATGGCCACAAGCCTAAAGCAGTTAAGGCGAGCATCATGACGTTGTTAAATTTTGACAGGCGTTGTGTCGGATGAATCCCAGAGAATGAATTCCGCAAGTCATGCTCATAGCGATGAGCTCGAATGAAAGTAACGTGCCGATTTACGTTCTATTTACGATTCATTTTACCTATTTATGAGGTTTAATAGGCTTTAGCGAGTATGATCGCAAGAAATTTCCATGTGGAAAACTATATACAACGGCCGTTTTGCCGTTTCGTTTCACCCTTAACCTGACGGGCACCTCCCAAGTGGGCCTAATTTGATTAATCGTTTGCCATCACTCTTGCCGAGTGTGTTCACCGTGGTCGAAACATCCTTTTCCCCGGTTGTGTCCTGTCAGGTAATGTCCTCTCCAGAGCCGTGATCGGTAGGTTTAACATTTTTCCTCTTAATTGCACAATTTCCCATGCAAATACCCCCGGCTGCGTTTGGCCGAATCGACCCTTTCGACACCGATGGCAGCGAGTGTCCGCTACGGGATCTTCGCTGTCTAGACTAGACCATCCCGGTACAGTATCAACGGGGTACGCTCGAAGGTCAAATTTATGATCACTTATTAGTTTCAGGTGTTGAGAGACAAAAGGGGTTTTAATGTAAACTTCGGCCAGGCCCGGCAGAGTGACGACGGGCCTCGCTCGGAGAAAGGATACATTAGCGAATACCACCAGTTGAAAACAAGGCGGACCATAGTCCGCATCAGAAACGAACCTCTTGATGCGGCCGGTTACGGGATATAGGATGAATCCTTTTTTTTTTTTACTTCCTATCAACCCGTTTCTTTTCGGCAAGTTTTCGGGCTCGACGAGGTGTCTTCCCTCTTTGAAGGGACATCCCATATATCGCTGGCAAGCGGTGGCTGAGCTGTGCGATATGCCAGCGGCAAGTTTACGCTATTTATGACGCTGTTTTGTCATTTAAAAAATGGACATTTTATTTTAATTAAGTTTTTCCCGTGCCATGCCCTTCCTTTTGTAGAAGGTCGTCTAAGCGTTCTAACCCTTTTTTTTTTCTTTGGTTTTTTCGGGTGCACGGAATACGATAGAATAATGTCGTTGTCCTTGCAATTTTGAGCGTGCGTTCTTCCTGTTGCTCGTTGATGTGTCGGCTCGCACGGCTTGATTATACCCGATGACCAGTGGTCAAAACAGTTCCGTAATGTGTGTCCCTTTTCGGACGAAAACGGATTGTTCCAAAAGTTCTCACCCGGGCACCCGGTGCTTTGTGTGAGTGAAGGGGTACTTGTGTTAGGTAAGCACTGCGGCGGTACCTGAATCAACTGGTCGAAGCCGCTTGTTTCTGAACGCTTGTGGTCGAAAAAGTCGAAAGAGCTGCTGCCAGTGAGTTTTTGTGTTGGTTTATCAGCGCGTCTTGATCGATTTGAGGCGACGCACACTATTGTTCCTTTATCTATCGCTTGACGACACAATAGAATGCTTCAGTGGTGCTGTTCGCTCCCAGTCAAAGAGTATTCATTCATGGCTACTTAACGCTCGGATCGAATGTCTTTCTCGAATGTAATGAAACACATCCGGACTGAGTGTTGTGAAGGAGAGTGCCCCAACCAAAATCCTCCCGTACCACGATCTCAGCAGCCAGATAAGCGACCTAACCCTACCCAGCCGGTAGTGAAAGGCACAAACCCCGGACTAAGAATCTCAACCCCAATTCTCATCGATTCTTGGCACACGAACGTACTCGGAAATCCTTTCCAGCAGGACGACGCACTTTTACGCTCCAAAACATCGTCCAAAACACGATATAGCAACAGCATAACATAATCATCATCATCATCGTTCGTCGCCGTCATCATCCACCCACCAGCGTGAGTGATTGTTTTTCCTCTTTTTTTTTTAGAGGAAAGCAACGATCCGAGCTCTCGATTGGCAACTTATTCGTTCCGCGTGTTGGATGAAGGTGCGCGCTTTTGAAGCCTCTTTCTGTTGTGAGTTCAGGCCGCAATTCCCATTTGCCTTCCCATGCGATCTGGAGCACCACCATCAATGGGGTGTGTGTGTATATACACGGTGAGCGACGAAGATCGTAAGGCCGTGTAAGAATGTATGTTTGAGTCTTGTATGCAGCGGCATTCGTGAAGGAGTGTTATTTTATGATTATGTTTTATGCTTTTTTCCTCAGATCTCTCCACCATCGCTCCCCCGTTTCGGTGGGGTTGTTCTCGTTCCAGATGCCGAATGCCGATCGTCTTGTTCACCTTTATCCGGTGTAGCTGTTCATATTCATTCGATTACATCGCACAATCCAATCCGCGGGACATTGGGAAAAACGAGTGCCGAACCTCGCTTGCCAATAGTTGTTAACAATATAATCATCAATTTGCGAGGTGGAATGGATCGGGCACGATACTATCGGTTCGCTTGGGAGAGCACGGGACACGCGGTTGTGCTTTTTTGTTATGTTGCTTACGGTGTGGATTTGCGAGTACCAGAGCGTGTGAAAATGTGCGTTTTCTTGTAATCGATCGTGAGTGTAAATGTGATTCTGTTTGAACCGGGATTACTGAGCACCGGGTCACCAACTCATACTCGGTGTAGGTACAGTGGTGGGTAGTCAAAATCGGACACTTGAATTTCAGACGATGTTCCTACTTCGTGACGCTTTTACCAGTGGTCTAGAATTATAAAACGATTCGAAATCTTTGCAGTTGGCTTCTTCTACTTCTCTTCTTCAAGAACATGCAAAAAAAAGTATCAAAAATGTTCTTTTTTTCGAAAGTTATGGAGAGCAAATGAAAAAAGTTTGTATAACGCGCTGGGCATTCAAAGTCGGACACCATACAATGTTTTGAAAAACAACATTTTTAATATTTAGTAGCATTTCGTTTGGCATCTATTGCACCCTGTAATCTGTTGGGGATGCTTTGGACCAATTTTAAACAAAGATTTTAATATTTTTTCGCAATTCCTCGTTCAATGTTTCTTCCAATCTTTTAAAATAGGAAGGTTTGCGTTTTGCAACCTTTTATTTAAGTTTGTACCAAACATCAACATCAATTATGTTGTGATTTTTTTTACTTTGGGAGAGTTCTTAACACTGATGGCCAATTATAAAACAACCACATTTCAGTCACCCATGCCGCATGCTTCAGATCATTGTCCTGGTAGAACGCAGAATCATTTGGTATTCCCAACTGTTCAACACTTGGTTGAACATTTGATTTTAATGTTTTGATATGGCATTCTCGTTTTCTCGCACAATATACATTTATACAACGCCTTTTGATGCCATTCAACCCCATAACATGATGGAACCTCTACTATGTATTACGGTTTTGATGGTGATTGTTTCATCATATACTTCACTAGTTTTTCTTTACATGTAGCTGTGTTCATCAGATCCTGATCGATTGATTTTTTCGTCTATGACCCAAAATCCTGCCAAAAACAATGATAGCACTTATCATAATACCAAATACTTTGTTGGTAAAAGCACAAACATGTCTACCTTCGACCAATATTTTATATATTTAATGATATACTTTATGGAGAAATCGAAACGAAGCACTCTGTTTTTTTCTGATATAGTTGGTGCTTTTATTGGCGCTCTACCGAACAAATTGTGCTTTCTTAAATAACGCCAGATTTGTTAAAGAATCTACATCAATATCCCGAATATTTTAATGTTGTTTTTTAATTCAACAAAGGTCAGGAAAGGCTTAGATCGAATTTATCGTATAATATGTCTGCCTTCTTTATACTTTATTTTGCATTTTGTATGCGAGAGTATTTTATACTCTCATTTTAATATCGTTTGATTATATCGTGGATTGTAGATTTGCTTGTGTTGGTGATTTCACTAAGTTTTCTGATACTTTCACCCTGATTCATGTAAGAAATTGCAATCTTTCTAGGTTCAAAAGTTTTTGCTTCAGTAGTGTAGAAACATACTAATTAAACTAATTATCATGTTGCTAGTGAAAGTAGTGATACGTTCCAGCTTGTTCCCAGAAAAACATTTGTCCATATCATATGAAAATTCCTGGTACGCCCCGGCCAGATCGCTCCGTGCTAGATCATTTCTTGACATAGCGGAATGTCGTACGCGTTTTGGTGCGTTAGATCCGTTTATTACTATGTGCCGTGAATTCAACGCTGTTTGTGATCGTTTTGAACCGGACTTGTCGCGTACCGTGTTCCTTAGTTGTATACGTGAAGCGCGCCCAATTACTTGTTAAGTGTTAGAAAATGTATAACCACGCTTCAAGGGGGCCACATACGGTCCGTTGAATTTAAATAATAAAAATACAAAAATACAAATACAAATCGAAGTGTCCGACTTTGAATGCCCAGCATGATATACAGACTTTTTTCAATTGCTCCTCATTATTTAAGTATAAAATAGCATTTTTGAATATCTTTTCACATATTCGTAAAGAAGAGAAGTAGAAGAAGCCAACTGCAAACTTTTCAAGTCGTTTCATAACTCTAGTATACTGGTAAAAGCGTCGCAAAGTGGTAAGAGCGCCCGAAAATCAAGTGTCCGATTTTGACTACCCACCACTGTAGGTACGTATATGCATCAACATTCACTCTTGAAATTTATTTTGTTACAACTTTCTCATCTTCCTTTTTAGATCTGCTCATGCTATTCCTACGGGGGACAACGCCAAGGACCAAAAAGAATACTTTCACCTTCATCCACCAGTCATCTGTCAAATTGTGGCCAACGTTTCGGAAATCATTCCTTCTTTACGCGTGCGTCACGGAAACAAAAACGTCTTAACCCGTAATCTTCACACCAAATCCCGTTGTTCTCGGTGGTGATGTCCTTCAGTCGGTGTTGGACCCTTTCGCTCTGTGTCGGGGCTCTTCACTGTCCTGCCGACCTTTCCCTGCATTTCGATGCAATCCTAGCCCTGTGGCTTTTTGCCGCAAGCTAAATGCGGATCTACGTGTATGGGTATGGTTGTTCTCCCTTTCCGTGACCTCGATCCCGCGATCACTGAACCCTTCGATAGGGAGGAAGCGCGCACATATCCTAGCGTAAATTGTATGTTGTTGCACGTTGTTTCAACCCTCTCCTGTGCAGCAAGGATTACATGCCAGCAGTGTGGTGACCGTGCCATCCTTCCTAGACCTTCTTAATGAATTATAATTTATTCCAACGGTCAGTTCCAGTGTCTTGAGTTGGCTTGACCAGCGGACAAGACGACACTGACCTGTGGTGGACAGTTTCGTCTTGGTCGATTCTCAGCGCCGAGAGTTTTCCGGCCGGACAATAGGGGTCTAGGGATGATAAAATAGAAAACCGGTTCCTCCTCAACACACAAACCGGGTGTAGTTTTGGGCCGTTCTCACAGCAACGCACAGCTCACTGGTGTGTTTCTCAGCGGATTAGTGCGAACCAACCAAAAAGACCCTGGACGACGCTGGTCATCCTTTTCGGTGTAAAACGTCCCGATCGAGTTCCGATGCCGGACAGTGTCCAGTCATTATTATGATTATTTTTCGTAATATTTTTCCTTCGCCACATTTGCGCAAGGGTCTGGCCTTCGTCCTTCGAATGGGCAATAAATCTTCCACGAAGCTGCAGATAATGGTCCGGCAAAGAATAGTTCAAATATTACCATTACCGATACGGTGCAATGTCTGGTTCAATTCTCGGACGTCCGAATTTTGGGAGAACATCTTTTGTTTCTAATGGTGGCAAGAATGGTATGGTGTATGGTACACTGCGGAAAACAACCATGAACCCCTTTTCCTCGGTTCAATCTTGCAAACCGGAGGGTCGAATGCGTAACGGATTGGTAATGTGTGCTCTAAGACGGCGGGTATATTTGTTTAAAATATTAAAAATCATAACGATTTCATAAATCATCGTCTTGATTGTTGCTGCGCCATACAATAATAGACGAACATGACATGAAAATTTCCGTTAGCGTACAATTTAAGTCCGGCCAATGGAGTAAAAACGTGGAAACAGTATGTACGAGGAGAATGTTTTTTTAGATGCTGCCATTCAAGCACTGTTACCGTTTTGACACGCAATTGTTTTGAGTGTCACAAACGTCCATATTGCAAGATCGTTAGGTTCAATTGCCTGCTCGCATTAGCAGCGGGACATGTACTAGATGAGATCTCATCGAACGGCGACTCACCTGGAAACACGATGCAATCCATAAGGATACGGCAATCTCGTTCTCATCGATTTGAACTCCCGGAAACATAACCAAACAAAGTCAAGAATGTTGTGATCCTCGTACGAAAGTCACCTATAACAATCGATTGCAGCTGAATGATAAGAGGAGGGTCACATCGGGTGCCCTTTTCGATGAGAAAAAGATGTCAATTACAACTTTAAAAAATCCCTAGAAAGAACTTGAAACAGTTCCCTTGTCGTATGCGATTCCTAAGGAGCAGTCGCGTTTTCAGCCCATGCAGCGAACAATCGCTTTAGGTCCTTTTCTTCCTGGCATGACGCCTTGTCGTGGCGCTGCCGAGGTGTTCACGTGGAAACGATATTATTGTTGCCGCCTTTCAGAAAAGCGTCAAGCGTCGTAACATCAATGATGGGGGGGGGAATAGCATAATCTTGAGAAAAACAGTAATTACTTAGCGATACTCCCGAGCACACGCATTATTCGCTCGCGGCCAATAAAGGAAGGGTTAATGCTTGGTTCGCCGGGCATAGATTAGGATTCCCCACCGGGTAGTTGCGCCGGAAGCATGAAAAAAGCACAACAATGCTCCGATCTGCAGAACATCAAAACAGTATGCTACTTCAGGCAAAAGACTAATTGAACGAATTCTCAGACTCGATTTCTTGCAGATGGTGTCGTCAAAGGCGCTAGGAATTCCAGCGAACGCGAACATTTGAACGACTCTGAATTGAAGCATCGCGTGACGCACATTTGCTAAGGATTTTAAAAGAATTCTACAACGATGTCTTGATTTGGCAGCAACTTTAGAATGTCAGCAACCTTCCCGGGGGTCGATGACGATACCGCTGCCACCTACACGGGCAACTGTTTGACATCGTTTGTCACTTGCGACGTGCGAATGCGGTAACGGCTTTTTAGGTTGCTTCACGCAGAATGGCTTCTTCCCTCGTAGACAAAACAAAACGAGCGAAAAAAGGGGGCAACGAATCTAATTATCTAGCCGTGAAACACCCACCAGACTGAGGCAGCACCGACTCAGATATTGTGTCATGGCGTGTGGCGGCAAGCAGTGTAAGAAAATGAAGATAGGAATAGAAAAGTTGTGTTTTTTTTTTTGCACAAGCTTACCTTCACGTCGCATTCCCATTTTGAGGCACTTTCGTAGTCGACAGAACTGACACTGATTTCGGTGGTGCTGATCGATCGGGCAATTCCGATTGCCCCGGCAGGAGTAGGTGAGATTCCGTCGTACTGAGCGTTTGAAGAATGATTTACAGCCTGCAGAAATGAAAAGGAGAGCGAAACGAAAAAGGAGTTTTAGATAGGAGCTGCTGAAGATGGACGAAACTCGTACTACGGGACAATTTAAATTTTTATACACATTAACGGCATCAACACGTGTGGGTCGGTCTTTTGACGGCTGGTCAAATGTCGATCGATTACGTTGAAGTGGATGTGCTCTCCTCCCAGAGTGCGAGATACTCTGATCGATGGATGAAGCTATTTAGATGACTTTCGCTGACCATCAGAAGGTGCGATCAGGACCAGTTTTCAGGGGCGTACTTTTTAGCGCCACCACCATCCGACCTGCAGCTGCTGCTGCTCCCTCAACATAAGTACTGTAACGTGTAGG
>KZ061653.1:18473-34269 GCA_002091835.1 Anopheles maculatus
CGCTCTTCCTCTTCCCTTCGCCCCGCTTCATCCCGGGAAAAGTTAAATGTTACCCGTCACAAGCTGCTGGTGGAGACAATTCTTCGGAGACTTGTCCCCGTCGTACGACGAAAACGATGCAACATCAAATGGAGTGGTGAATCAAACGTTCTGACGAGAACGTGAGGGGTTTGTGGGGGGCAAGAAAAGGGAAATGTTGGGAGCAGTGGAGGGAGCGGGACGAAGCTAGTTTTGTCGTAGTAGACGTAACACGAACCGGTGTCCTTTCGATTGGTGCTGCTGGTGCTGTGAGAAATGTTATGCTGGTTAGGGGAATTGAATCAATGTGCACTCCTCTAGTTTGGTCACATTTTCGAGTGGTTTTTGTTTTGTATTTTTGGGTTGGGACGAAGCATGGGAACCGGGCGAAACAGGTGCACCTGTTGGGGCTCAGATTTTGGCGCCGAAAGTGTATGTTCGTCGTGTGGGAATGAGCTGTTAACGACATTTGTTGAGCAGATGTGATTGAGAAGCTATTATGATGGGAAATTTATAGCTTGTTGGAAATTTGAAGGCTCCTTTAAAAGATTTTATTAAGCAAATTCAATTATGCTTGTCAAACAAATTCATTTAATAGATTGGTTGCAGTTACATTACAGCCAATATTATATTTGTGATTTTTTTAAAGCTAAAGGTTGAGAAACCTGAAGAAATAAGATTTACTTTGGAAAATAATATTTTTCGAAAGAACCAGTGAGCGAGTGAGCAAAAAATAATTAATTTACTAGATAACAAATTTTCATTCACAAACAATAATTTACAATAGCATAACTAAAATAGGTTAAATTGAAATGTGTAATATTTTGAAAATATTTAACCGGTTTATACGAACATTTGTTTAAATTATTTGGAAGAACAAGACATCAACGGCATTTTTTCTTTTCCTTCTTGTCTTCTTTTAAATAACCTGGGATGGTTTTGGCCTCCCATTTTTGAACATTGACTGACTTAATTTATCCATCAATATTCAGTCTTGCATACTGTAAGACACCGACGCAATATTTGATAGCTTTGGATGATAGTTGTCATGATAGAAACCTACACAGGACACACCATTGGGCCGTTCGAAACATCAATTATTATTTAGGACATCAATAAACTAAATAAAACAATATTTTAGGTTACTATGATATGCAATCTAAATAAATATTCTGATTTAAATAACACAAAGAACTTTTATCAAAACATTAAAATAGGATTATTTATCACACTGTATTTGGAAATTATTATTAATCTTTGGACGAATTTATGCATTTATGAACTCTTTCATTCGGAAGATGATATTAGCACTGTAAACAATTAGATTAATATTATTATTGTATCACAAATTATACAAACCATTTACTGATACTACTACGAAATTGCTAGGAATGCAAATACTGGACATAAGATAAACATAACTGGAACTTTAAACATGAATTCAAGCTCATAAACAGAATTCAAGCGAATCGTTCGTTTTTGGTCCTACCTTATATTGATTTATTTTATAATATTTCAAATAATTTTGACTTATGATGCTATTTGAAATCCCTTTTTGCATCCTTCACCAAAAACAATAAGCTTGTTTCATTTTCGTTAATTAACCATGACGAATTCGGTGGTCCGAGAGGTTTACCATTTACGGTAGTAATTCCACCTTACACATTAAACCTCACTTATTACCGATGCCGAAAGGATGCAGGACGGTGCGGTACATAAACCTTTACCAAAACACAGCAAAAATACTCACACAAATCGAGTGACTGACCGGTTCATCAATTGCACACAAACACACACACCTCGTCATTTTAATGCGCTTCGGTTGTTTGTGGATTATACGGCAGCCGTTCGAAGTTGGGGATTTTTCGATGCTTCTTCCTCTGTATGATGACTATTAACGCCCGCATATGGTAATGTCGTTAGCGTTGAAGTATTAACTGAATTATTATTTAAAAAAAACACACACACAGATTTTTCATACACTCTGATTCGAGCTCGAATTTCATGTAAATGAAAAATAGAGAGGAAAGGTTTAATGATTTTAATCGTACTTTCACACCTGTGTTTCGCACCCTTTGATTCATCATCCTGTTCCACAGCTTCCACGCATACAAAAACATCAAACTATGACTTTTGATCACAAACATAAGGCTGGAGCGAAAAACAAGAGAGAGAGAGAGAAAAAGCTTTCTGCCAACACGAAACCAGAACGCAAACAACGCTAACCTGCTGGAGGTATTTTTTGCACACTTTTTTAATTGAGAGTTATTTATTAATAATAAATGAATTCAACTCTCAATTATAAACACGCATGCTGGAAGGGAGTGTTTTTTTGTGTGTGCTTGTTTTGCTACTGCATCCAACAACACCCCTAAGCTGTGTGCGTGTCAGAGAATTTTGATTGCAAATCAATGCACCACACCGCCCGGCTGGAGGCAAGTTGATTGAGTTGTGTTGACGAATATCGAATGTTGCACGGTTTTCCCGTGCAGTTTTTCACGCTTCCGGTGTACGCGCATTGATGTGGGTGCATTTTTGTGCTCCCCCTCCCCAGGTTTATGACAGAAATTCGACCGGGAGAAGGTCGGTAAATGGGAGCAAAAAAGGAAGGATTAGTTGCATGTTTCGGAGATAATTGAATTGTTGTAGTACGGCGCAGTATTTGCAGCCCAAAAGCTATTGCACCCGAGAACGCGAGAAATGAAAATTCCACCTACCGAAACCGGTGTGTTTGGGTGTGTTTTATAAATAAGATTCCAGCGGGCTCTCGTTTCTGTTGCCTGCTGTTATGGATTTAATGCGAAAAAAAAGCCCTTCCACCATACGCCTTTACCACGTCTGATTACTACAGCTGGGTGGTAGCGGTGGTTGCTCGGAAGCCGCCTAGAATGTCAATATATCACGGCTGGCGATTTGTCAGACCCCAGGGTGGTGAAGTTGGCACGCGTGCACTCCTCGTATGCAAATTGAAATGCTGCAACCAAACCGGCCCGAGGTCAATCCTTATACATACACACACACACGCACAAAGAAACGGGGTGTGGAGTTGATGGATCAGGCTTCGGTAACCACAAACCGCGTGTCAGATCCGTTTCGGGATGGCGTACAAAACCATATTTGGAGACTCGAAACAGCTAAGAGGCGAGCTGCTGCTAGGTGAAGTCATTTATTTTTTTTACCAGCAAAGTTAAACTAACTAGCAAGCGGCTGCTAGAGGAGAGTGCATGATCCAGGAAAATGAAAATAAAACATTAATCTGTACACCACAAACATCAGCACTTTGATTGACACTTTCGATTTTCGCTGAAATCCCTTTCCAACCTTCCAATGGCGTGATAAATCAATTAAAAATGGCCTATCGCAACCGAGCTGCCAAGCTGGTGCGCGGTTCATTTGTTTTAGCCAAATGTCAGCAGCAATAATTACACCACATCAAAACAGACGATTCGTTGGTGCAGTTTTTCTTTACGGTTGTTACATGCAAAGCAATTGGAATTCCATTAACGCAGGGATGCCGGAATGCTTTTGCATCAGTAAAGTGCATCGATAATGGGTTAAGTGTCGTCTCTGCCTTTTTGAAATTTGCAAACTGTTTGATCATTTATTCACAAAGCAAGGAATGCGCTCTCGAAACGTCCGTTACACAAATCAAAGCTCCAAATGGGATACAAGACCCGGACCCAAGTTTAATGTGATTATCGAATGGTTTGCTCGATATTTGTCTAATCATGTTGGTCTATAAATCAGTACGCCGGTGCGCTGGAAGTAGCTTCCAGTTGGGAATTACTGTCTTACCGATGTGCGTTGTAAAATGGACCCGGTGCCTCTTTTTCTGATAACCTCAATCAATTTACGATTCCGACGCCCTCGGTGCGGCACGTGCACACATGCGGCCCGGGTGCTCGGGAAACCGGGCGTTCAAGATTAAGCACCAAAGTAGCTGCACAACCGAGTGCGCTACACAACGTGCCCGGATGCATTCCGACTAGAGCTTAAACTGCATATTTCATCGACCATAACCTCCGGTGTACCATTCCCATATTGTCCACTTCCTGTAAGGGCCACGGCAACGGTGGGAAGAAAACAGAGCACAGTGAAGTGCAATCGACTGGTCAAACATGGTGCAACTGTACAGATTGGTTCTATGAAATCATCATCATCATCCACACGAGAGCATGCTGTGATCCCTGGTTGTGGTGCGGTGAAAAAGTGAATTCTCCCCTCGAGGAGCCTACTGCTCTGGTCCAGATGGTGTGGTTTTTTCGAAGGCGTTCGAAGGGGTGCGGGAGTCTTGGAAGGTGTGGGGCGGGCCAGTTGGTCCGGTTTTTGTATCGAAACGTGTGCGAAGAGAGTTGAACAACTTTTGCCGGTACCGAGAAAAAGCAAGCGTCTACAGGATTTACACAGCAGCAGCAGCAGCAGTAGTCTTCTGGTTGTGAATGTGCCTGAGAACAAGTTCCGAAATGCATTAACCTCTTGAAGAGTGGTGGCGTACGAGCGAGAGCGAGTCAGAAAGGGAAAAGCTAAACAGCAATTGATGCTAGTCCAAACGCAATATTGGAAGCTCAAGAGCTTCATACACACCCAGCTGACACACACTACGAAGCAATGTCATACCGGGTTTTTTTTTGTCGAGATAGACGACAAGAAGATCCCATCATCTCCATCTTGAGTGTTGAGCGATGTACAATGACCCAATGTGTAACTCGTTTGTAAAGTAAACGAGCTAAATTTTACCAATATTTTCCCTACAGCTCGTACGTCGTACGTCACACAGGAATGGATTTAGAACGAGCATAATCACAGCACAGGATATCCTGATAGGGCTGGTAACAGCTTGCCGAGCACGAGCGGACACGCTCGATACAAATATCTCTCCGTCCGTCCTGTACCGCAACAACTCACAAATAAGGTGTCGTTTGGTCTGTGGGCAAGCTGTTTGTTTGTGTTTGCTTTAGATTAGTCTGGTGGTAAGAGTTCTGGTGCAGTGAAGAAACATCAACCGGAGAATCTATTCTGTTTGATGATTGAAGAGTATCACCTTGACCCTTACCTAGTTAAGCAGCCTACGAGCCTTCCTTTCGCACTGCGTAATAGCTCACTTAAAGAATCGAATTAAAATGGTTTTAATTTCGCCTAGCTCTTTAGCAGCTACAAGACCCACAGCCGTAGAACACCTTTGCAATAGTTCATAAACGTAATCATCATCAAGCATCCAGAACCAGCTAGAAAAGGGGCTGTTTGTGCGAGTATGAAGGAATTGCTAACAGCACCACATCAACAGCACGGCAATCAAGGTTCGGTTTGGTTGGAGGAGGTTGGTGTGTGTGTTTCTCTATTTTATACTCTTGCTCTCAGGTCAGTAGTAGCCGTTGTTGTAGCCGACTCAGGATTCTAGCTTCACCAGCCCTAGCCCAGCCTTCATTTTCGTGGTGATCGCTTTTTTTGTTTCGTTTGTTATGTGGCGAGCTAGTTGTTTAAAAGGTAGCAACTGATCAGCTGAATCGGTTCGCCTCTGCAGGAACTGTGGTAAAGAAGATGGTGAGGTGTGGAACTTCCTTCTACTCCCCCCTTCACAGAAGCGGAAATTGGCGATAAAACCTGGCTGGTAGTTTAAGATCGCTGCAGAATGATAGCACTCAGCAGCAGCAGAAGTAGAACCACCACAAAACGAGCCTCCCTCGTCGAACTGCCGAGATGAGGAAGGATGGAAGTGATTAGGTGGAGGAGAAAAAATAACATCTTGAAGAAACAATCCTGCTGACCAGCGTCAGAATCGTTAATGGATCTTCGCAATGTGAAGCAGCTGCTCTAAAGTAGCTCCTTTCCTAGGTTAAGCTTGTGCTTTTTTTGTTGCTGTGTTTTGTTTTGTGTGCCATTATTACATAGCGAACGTTTTCATTTGGCCGGGTTGGATGGCGGCAGGAAGTCGATCTCGAACGATCATCATCAGCAGCAGCATCGGTAGCGATAGAGTTTTGATACAGAGCTTCACCAACGCATGGGTCAACAGACGCTGGAGCCTAGCGGAGGAAAATGGGAAGAATTGATCGTATCTTATTCGCTTGCTCGTTGAGGTAAACGCGTCTACTTGAAACCATTTTTGATGCTACTTGGCATCGTCAGTAGGATGTTTAATATTTGCTCAACAAAGTAGCAAGCTGAGGATCGCGATTTTTTGTTGCTGTTTTGGTGCTGCAATGTCAGAGGGCGGAAT
Source organism: Anopheles maculatus (assembly GCA_002091835.1). Classification (NCBI taxonomy): domain Eukaryota; kingdom Metazoa; phylum Arthropoda; class Insecta; order Diptera; family Culicidae; genus Anopheles; species Anopheles maculatus. Next base: position 24,709 of record KZ061653.1, read on the forward strand.
TAAGAAGCGGTGTTTTATTGCATTCCAGTCAAGTTGTTTGTGTAATTAAAGGATGCAAACTTGTGTGCGTCTTCTGAGATGGTCGGAGTGTGAGCAAGAGACTCCACCAAACCAACCTACCAACCAATGGGAATGAGTTGTAAATTAGGCACACTTTGCATAAATTAAGGAGCTTCTAAACGCAAACAAAAGCTGAAACCCTCTTGAGCTTTGCACGGTGAGAATTCGTTCACATCGGGAGCTAAAATTAGAAGTAGGAAATGAGTTTTTCCTACCAGTATGGTTTGTCCGCTTTGACTTCGGACTTTTTTTTTCGTACTTCTCTCCAAGATACTGCGTTCCGGTTACGCACGAGTGCCAATAGGAAAACTAAACGGATGCGGGTTAACGTTTGGTAGATGGTATGCCATACCATATTGCTGCTCCAAATTGCCTTTTAATGTTGGAAATTCTTTCCACTCCCAAAAAGGGGTTGAATAGTTCATGCGCATAGTTCGGACATGTAATGTGTAATGGGCTGTTTTATGAGTGTTTAAATGTGGTATTACATTCTTGGCTGTCCGGTAGAATAGGTGAATCGTTTGGTTGGGAATGAGTCTTCCGCTATGTTTCTTCTGCTGTTTAAAATGAGGAATTTAATTAAGTGAGAAGTTTTAATCTGTTTAACGATTTCATTAAGCCTACTAGAATGAGAAGTCAAAACACAGTAAGATTGAATTTTTCTTTTATGTAAATAATGGTGTATTTAAGCTACCGGATCATAGATACTGTGAGATAATAAACAAACAAAATCAAGTCATTTACCGGCTCTTATCTTTTCATCTCAAACAAAATAAAAGCTTTCGTTCTAGAATCTTAAGCAAACAGCAAGAGCTTTTCCACCCAGCCAAGGAAAAGGAGGATTTGGTTGCGTGAAATCTTGATTTAATCAAACTCCACGATGCAAGCAGCATCAAGGATGAAAGATCAAATAAACCTCCACCGGTTTAGAAGGTTTCAATCGTGCTTTCACAGGACACACGCATCTTTCACAGGACACAGCTCATCCAAAAGCCAATGAAGGACAATGGAGAGAGAGATAGGAGCAAAAAAAAAAGGCGAGAGAAAATCAAACCACCCCAAAAAGCTGAGAAATAAATTTCGGAAGCATCCGGCTTTGATTGTTTTATTTGATTTGAGCTTGAGTTGGTTTTGCTTTTCGTTGCATTTTTATATTCCGTCGCCAATCTGAAAAGAAGCGTTTCCTTGCGTTCGCAATGAACGAGTTCTTTCTGATTAAATGGAGAGCAGGATGAACGGAATAAGCTCAAACGCCCTCCCCCGATTTCGAAAAGAAAGCATTCGTTCGGTATTGTACTTGCTAAACGATAAAATCCACGTCCTTCGAGACGGATCCGGAACGAGTTTAAACCTCGCCATCGCACGGTACACTGGGACAGAAGAATAATTTGCTTTGTTTGAACTGAAGCGTCTTCAAATACTTCATTAGCGAATGCTAGGAAATTGAGGCTAGAACAGTCGGACAGCAAGCGCGCGTGGCAAGCGATGCCACAGTGATAAATGCGATTTAATTTCTTTTGTTTTACGTTATTAGCCCACGCGCAGCAGTACAGCATGGTTCTACGGTGTGTTTGCTTATGAAAAGAAGACAAACTCTAGCAGAAAGATTAAGGATAAGTCGAGCTGATCCAGGGTATGGAGAATAAGTCCATTGTAAGGTCCTTTTTTGCTACAGTTTTGTTGTGTTAGCGATGGATATTTTATAGACAAATCTTAAGCTAGAAAAGCTTTAGTTCTAGCCACCCAAAAACATCTTCTCCAGCAGAACACAAACTCCAATTAAAACCCCTTTTTTCCGACCCCCGATCGTCTAACGATCGTAAAAGGTGTTTCGGTTTTTTGGGAAACAATTGACGTAATTTATGACTCCATATACAACGCGCCCCCGTCTATTGGGAACAGCCCCATTTTTTCCGAATGGGATGAACCCCATTTCGTAACCTTCAAATTGTACCATCTGCCAGTTAAACGTACGAAAGAAGCAATCGCAAGCAACAACCCAAGAACCTTAGCAGGCGAAGAACAACAAAGAATCTCGGAAGGAACAGACGAGGTCATCCATTTCCAGGGAGGCGTTTCCAGGGAGCATGGATTGGAGTCGGATTCTCGGAGGCGTTCGAGTTGTACACGGCCCTGGGAAGTGTCTTAAATTGTATTCATACTCTTAGCTACACACCGGTTCGATTAGGGCCAGAAAAAAAAAATCAAGAGTCCGGCATCGAAAACTTGGGGAGCCCTGGAGAAATAGGAGGAAAAGATTAAGATATTAGAATAACAATACATCAGCCGGAAAGCTGTCGTAGGGTTCGAAGCGAATGGAAATCCGTTTGATGTTGTTTGGACCAATGGATGGATGGATGATGAAGCAATCAGTAAATACACCCGAGAGGATGCTCAGCCCGTCGGCAAGCTCGAACTCGTTTCGACCGAAAAAAAGGGCCGCCAAGATACAATCTACAGTCGGACGGGTTCTCTCCATGAAGCTTTAATTAATTTAAATAGGCTTTTGCTATTTTGGCGGGCTCAGAATTTTTGCTATCCATATTGGAACTTCATTTTCTTCTGTTCTTCGGCCATTTACCGAAACGAATTAGAATGTGCGAAAGTCTATTCATATTCTGGATGGTTGGGAAGGTATGTCTTACTTGCGTTCCCGCTTCTTAGATCCCGCCGACTGTATACCATGGGAACTGTGGAGCTATTGCTTTAACTTAGCGAATCTCGCTACATTGAATGGAAGGCATGATTTATCCCACCAAACCTTGTTAGCAGAAGATAGGGAGAGACCGAACCGTAAAAAAGTAAATCCTCATCCTCAACATGCAGCTAATTATGAGGAGGAACTCGCGTTGTCCGGAGCTAATGTACTGGCGGAACGCATTGTTATATGTTTCCCGGGGGCGTGGAATCGGGGGCCCATTCTTCTCGGGGTTTGTATTTCATAATGTTCCCGAGTTCCTGTCTGTGTGTGTGTGTGTCTTTATTATGTCAAGGCAATCGCATTATCATGCAGCTCCGATAGCGGGTGCCAAAAGGGGACTGTCATCGACATGCGTCGGGAACGGCGAGGGACTGTTTGAGTGATACTAATGAACCCGAACGCAAACGTCTTATCGTACGGGAAGATTGGGAGTGTTATCACACACCATTAGGTACCGTGATTTGATTTTGTTTGACCTCTTTTGTGTGATCTTGGCCCGTTTTCGGCTTTTATCATTTCAACACTTGCCTCGTACGTGATTGATTTGCGTGTGCGTGGTCAGGATAAAGTCCACGAGTCGTTCCATTCGCCTACCAGCTTTAAGTTATGCAAATGGTGCAGTAATGCCTGTCTTGAACGTTCCTCTTTAAGGGGGGTTTTAAGAGGTTTCGTTTACATGTTATGTAGATCTGTATCGCGAGTGATCGTGTATCAGTTGTAAGGCGAAACATTAAACATCCGTAAAAGTGATCCGTTCGAATCACTGCGACACAAATCATCTCCATCATCGTTGTTTTCCCTGGTGACAGCACGCAAGTCACCTTGAACTTGGACAGCGCTCTCACGTTTCACCGATCGAAATCCTTGCTTTTTCCCCTGACAAACACTTGGTTCAATGCTGCAAAGCGTGTTGCTTCAATTTCAATGCCAATGTAAGCAACAGATCTTACAAAAGCAGAAACGGACACCGATGCGTCAAGGTCATCACCGTTGTAAGCTGAAGAAAATTGAACCTCACAGGAAAAGGGCTGCTCACAAACTAGAGCACACACGAACACGCACACCTCACAATTCACGGGGTTATGGGTATACGAATACGTCCCACTGGGTAGAGTGGCTATCGGTTACACACGACCGAACAGCTCTCGTTGACCGTTGATTTCCGATTTCAGCTCAGTATCCGTTCCCATCTGTAGACGCATTATGAGCGTCGATTTTATGCTACATTTGAAGCTGTGCAAAACATGTCGTTTTCTCCTTATCGACCACCGGAGGCACCAGCAGCCGGGTTTGATGGTGCGTAAAGGACACCCTTCGAAAACGGCACATCAACGACGCACCGGCCAAGCCTCAGCCAGGCCTTCAACCATTCACCCGTGTGTGTGATTCGCGCGTCAAGGTTAATGTAAATTCCGCGCACAACGCACAAGACAACGGACAGAAGAAAAAAAAATAACGCACACCATTCGACCAGTGTGCATCGTTTATTCATTGGTAATCGAGACTTGTCGCTATCTGTCGCCAGGGGTTTTTGCTTACGCAACAGCCTGTTTTGCTGTTCTCCTGCCGCTTGTCTTAGGGCACTACGCACAATGTGTCATAAAATGTTATGATGTAGTACGGACGGATGCGCACACGGTTGCGTCGCGCACACTGATGGGATGGGATTTCGGTGTGTCAGGCGGCTGGCTCTTGGGATCGTTTCGTTCCTTGCCAATGGCTGTCCTGTCCTGTCCACGTACGTGGTTGGTGGGGAAAAAAAGTGGTGCGGATCGATGGATTTGCATAAAAAGTATATACCAATTGGTCGATTTGGGCAGCATGTTCGATGTGCGTTGGGTTGCATGCCTGTGCCTGGGTTGATATTAATAAATTCCTTACCTTCTCGTTTCGTCGATCGATTTGAGGCCTGGGTGCTTAATGTTAAATATAGCACCATTCAGCAAAACACGGTACATCCGGTAACGGACAACAAGTTAGTTGTTGTCCATCCCGAAATGGGGTAGAGCATGTGTGCTCTAGCTGTTGGCAGTTGGTAAATGAATTGCTTGTTAATTATTAATTGCTTTTACTTTTGTGCCAATCAATTGATGGATCAATATGTCATTCAACGTTGATCGTTTGGGCTACACGATGTTGCATGGAAGTATGGGACAGTATCAATATTAAATTTTTGTTCTCATTGATCTGTTCTTTTTTTGGATATAAGGAGCACGATTCTTCGGAGTAATTTGCAGGACGTTACTTACTTAAGCAGTTGTAGTATATATAAAGGCAATAGGAGGTATCCCGGAAGTTTTGGTCAAGACTTCTCAGCTACCTTTGTAAGAAGGCAATCAATTGTCCCATCTTTACTGGATCTCGTTAATCTACAACCATTTCCTAGTCCTGGGTCGGTAGTAAAGAGCTTCAACATCTGCCCATGCACCTTCAAGTGACAACTGACGCTTAATATAAGCTTTTTATGGCTACTAACTATCACCTCTACTTATGACTCAATTCACGAGAATAAGAGAGATAATCTTGAAGGTGCTATCCCGCATCGTAATATCTTTACAGTTACTGATGGCCATAGGATCTTTCTACTTCCATAAAAAAAACATCAGATCGTGCGAAAGATCCATTTATTTTTTCTTCCTAAGGCGTTAATCGCCGTTAGATTATGCAGATTTAGCAAAAACAAAAATCCTTTTTGGCACTTCTTTCTTTCGCCGATTACATTGTTCAGATCACTCGGTACATCGACACCTAGCGGTACCGTTAGGCGGAATAGAGTGATGGCCAAGAAGAAAGCTCACCCTATGAGGGAGAAAAACTGCGATCGAAAGAACACTAAAAACGACCATGAAGTAACAGCATAAAACAAAATACAGGTCACATGTCGCTCACTGGACACACCGTAGGTCCAGATCGAGGGTGAGATGAGCGTTGAACCAAAAACCCATCAACCGTTAGCAGCACGGACATGATGGCGCGCGGGTGTGCGTTTGTACTGCTTCCTCTATACGCTGTGTGCTTTGCATTTGCGCCAGCGTTCGACGGGAAAGCTGTGAAGCCTTTGATGGATGGCGCAAGCAGCAACAACAAAAAGACACACCAGAATAACCGTAGCAGGCCCCAAAAGAAAGGGTCGTACCGTTGTCGGGGGCAACAAATTTCGCAATCTCATCTTCTGGCCGGGTTTTTGCGAAAGAAATTGAGGGTGCAAAAACCTGAAGGCACAACTTCTATTGGAAAGGCACGCACGGGCTAGCGTCGCCACACAAGGGCTGTTGTGTCAATTTGAAACGGCAGCGACTATCAACGTATCTTCCGTAGTTTGGGGCTCGGCATACACACGTAGTCGCTTCCATATTTCGACGTCTAATATTCCGCTAGGTACTAATCAATCGACTTTCGGTTAGGGAAAAAAAAGAGGGCGATCAAAAAAAAAAAAAAGGAAACCTTAAACCGATCCCAACAGCACCGGTTCAAAGTAGTCAGAAGAAGCATCCCCCATTCGTCACTTGGGACGGGGAAACACTGAAGGAGAACAAACAATCTGCCATGCTTGCTTTAGGAAAATGAATTTTACCTCTTTTCCTTCTGCTCGGTGTCTGCTGTTTGGCTGATCCGATCATACCTCAAACGCGTGTATGTCTGAAGGGCATATCATGTCCATCACACTCACCCCATCGATCGACTCGTGACGGGGACCGCCGGTTTGAAATTGGTTTTGATTTCCCAAACCAGAAACTCCCACACACAGACACACACCATTTCGTAGCGGGTGAAATCATATTTTGAAGAGTTTACCTCTCGTAAACGTAGATTAAAACCCATAAAACTTTACCGAACTGCGATCCCGGGAGGACATCTCCGATTAACATGTCTGGCTGCATTTGATACGGGTGAGCTTTTATGACTCGACTCGCGTCGCATCCGATGCACTTTTACCGCTCCGGACCATTCGAATGTTTTGTTGTTTTGTAGTTCTTGTGCAAGCAAATATCAAGGTTTATTACTAAGGCGTGTGTGTGTGATGTATGCAACCGTCGTGGATTTTTTATGGCCACGAAACAAAACAAAAAACGCGCACACGGCCGGTTCACATCTGGGTGTCATTTCCTCCCGAATATACAAATGTCACACGCGCAAGTAGCACCTGGCAGGTGGGTTGGGCATATTCAGACGGTGGTCACCACACTATCCGGGTAAGGTCACGGACCTCCCCCTCCCCACCTTTCAAGTAGGATGCAATTTAATGAGTTTGCTCACGCACATGACACAGCTGCAGCGGTGTCACAAAAGTTTGAATATTGGCAAAGTTCAGCTGGCCGAGGCAAAGAAGAAACAAACTTTCGTCCTTCGTACACCGGTACTAAAATGTTCGGCTACTTTAGGGAGAATTCTTTGGAAGGGAAAATGGTGTCAACAGATTTTTTTTCGGCCACCGTTAACTCATCACTCTCGGAAGTTTTCGCTCTATCCTTCGACTTGTTTATACACTAATTTACTATTTAAAAAAACATGTCAGTTTGATTTAATTAAATGGCAAATGCATCCAACATTGCTGCAGGGCGTTCTCGAGCAATCTTGTCTGTCCTTCAGTGGCATGCTGTGCAGTGTTTCGGTGTAGCTTGCACTTAGAAACAAAAATCTAATGAAGTAAGCAAACGAATGAAATTGACAGGTGAAAAATTGGTCTGCACATCAAACGGCTTCGTTTCGGCTGATGCTCTTCAAACCCGTTCCTTTAAAAGTACAAATCAAATCAATCCTACTAAAACTTTAATTACAACCGTTCATCTAATCCGTTTACGTTTTTCTCTCTCTCGTTCCCATCTTTCCCATCTTGCAGCGTAAGTGCCTGTCCCATTGCATCCATCCGTCAACCGGGAAGCTGACGAAAGACCGTCTTCATCACCGTGCAAAACGACAAAGGTACCATCAGCATCCCGCGTAGCGTCAGCGTGCTAAGTGAACCGGTAGGATTTTACGAAATTAGCCGATGCTAATCGGAGATGGTCCTGCTGCTTCCTGTCTCTGTCATCAATCGTACAGAATGCCCCTTGATCAAAAACACACCGCACAAACACCTGCGCAAAGGGGAAAACGGAACTGGTCGGCAACGGTTGTGACGTTTTACAAATTGCCAAAAGTCTTACCCGACTGTAAGACTCGCCCACTTCCCCCCCACCCGCCTAGCTTCAGGTGCGAATCGCGACGTTCGCTTTCCGGTGAAAAAGATACGACGGTTGTTGAAGATGTTTAATGGAGTTAGAATTTCCATCAAAACCCGGGCGGCTCTTCCTAGACAACGGGAAGCCGTCGCCACATCGTCGAACCCGGATCTAGTGGGAGTGTGCAAAGATACGGGTATTCGTAACGGAGCACGTGTTATGATATCAATCTTACTCCAATCTGGTGGCGCTTTAGCAAACATTGAAAGTCATCCGTTTTGCGAGCTGCCAAGAAACTGCAGCCGACTTTGTGTGTGTGTGCCATGCTTGTCCTCGTTGGTCCTTCCCATATGAAGCAAAAGGAACAGAAACGAGCTCGAAAGAGTTATTTGATTTCTTTCACAATCCGCTCCCCAATCCCGGGCTCAGGATGGTCCTACCCTCGGGCGATAAGATTGTGCATGTGATTGAACGTAGAATTAGATATTTTACAGCGAGCCGAGTAAGATCTAAAGGGGTGCAGCGAGCGCCTCGGAGAAAGCTAATTTTAACCACCACACTTGCCTTTTTCCTTCCCAGAATTCGCGATGAGTGTGCGCCGTTGATTCAATCGAGCTTAGGTACACGGCGTTCGGTTTCAATCGGTCTCTGGCCCGAAAAAGGGTTCGCCAAGGTTCTGGGACGTCTTTACGCTTCTCGCGAAAGGATGCACCGCTTGTGCGCTGGATTTAACCAAACACAGCTTCACCGAGAGTCACTCTAATGCGCTGGTGGTGCTATACCGTACCATCTACGAGCGTTCTAACGAACGAATCGATTTACGACACGACACGACCGTCACCGGCTCCCAACGTGTCTCCACTTTATGCAAACGTCCTTCAGGTGATGCTAGAGTGCGGGCTGTTTTATCGCGAATCATGAGCGTGAAACCGTGTCGAAGATTTTGTTGACGTAATTAATCCCGGGCACGTTCGCGCGTTGATGCCCCGTGTGTACGTGTGCAGTAGTGCTCGATCAAAAGGATTTGGGTTGGTGGAAGGTGTTTTTTTTTTCTTTTCATAATGAAGCATCCCTTTTTTGCATTCTAGACAACGGACGATTCACCTAGAAGATGGAGGTGTTGTAATCCGTATCCATCTTGCCCCTTTGCCATTTTTGTGTGCCTTAATGCTGTGACCCTTTTTTCTCAAGGCGGGAAGTCCTTATCTCGCACACCGGGTCGATTGTAAGCGAACCGGTGTTTGGCTAGCTTTTTTTACGGCTTTTCGTTACTGTTTTCTCAGCGTGTGTAGCTGAGCTATTGATAATCCGTTCAGTTTCTTTGCCAACGGGCATTCCTCTTATCATTCTGCTCATGAGCTGAGCATCATAATTTACGCAAACACAAGAGTTTGGTTTTTGTGTTTTTGTTTGCCCGATTGTTTTGCTTTGCTACTTTAGCTATCTTGCTACCGTGGCTTTTAAAATCTCCTCCTGTTTAGGAGAAAACATAGACGGGTGCGTTCTCTGCATACGAACATTCATACACACACCCAGAGGGACGCTCAGGTTTGCTTATCGTGCAACACATCCTGCCAGATACGAGCGAAGGCTATGAGCTTGCGAAAAGGTTCCTCCAACGTTGGGCGCAAGTACCGT
>KZ061653.1:35133-102528 GCA_002091835.1 Anopheles maculatus
TTACCCACCGGCGCTGTGCAAGGTTTCGTAAGCAGGGCCACATTTCATAAGCATCTTCATCATAGGGCTCGGCTTCGGCGTGCTCTAGATTTTGGGACACCTTCGGTACTGTATCGATCTCAATTGCTGCAGGATCATCCCCCGGTGGAGAAGGATTTTCGTTTGGAAAAGCTCGATCAGTATGACCATAAATTAGAGAATGATTGTGTGGTGCGAAGTTTTCAAAAGCCGAACCAAAACCATCCCAGAAAACGTTCACCCATTTGATGCTTTTGATGGATTTGGTCTGGTACTCTGGAAGGCGGACGGGGTTCGTTCGGAAGTGTCCGGATGATAAATGGAGCGAGTTGCACCGAGTGCGAAACTAGTTCGACCGAAACCGTGCGCACGAGGGAAATCATAATAAATCACAGATGAACCTCGAAACAAGTGTTTATGTTCGCTCGCTTTTTTTTTTCGTGTGTCTGTTATGGCTGCCGTTGCTGGCGTTGTTCGGGGGTTTGTTTCGGTGAGCCATAATGGTGAACTGCATTTGGTGAAATTGAAGCGGAAATTAAGTTTGGAATTTTCATTCTACAGTGGAAGAATAGAACGTGGGGAAAAACAAAGCTGTAGTGCTATCGAGAGACCGAAGCAGAACAATAATTCAGCTCACCGAACTGTTGGTTCTACGGACACACATTCAGGCAAAAAAAAAACAAACTGAAGCTGTCGAAAGTACGGAACAAAACAGCAATTAGGGTGTGCCGAATGTACTGCGACTCATGACGCTGCAAAAAGGGCTTTCGCTGCATTTTGTTTTGTTCACTTTCACACAAGCACTTTATTTAAAAAGCTTCGCCCCGTTGATGATCGATAGTTGGCCGGTGGCCCAACACACTGCAACCCCGTTTACCGAGCCCGAGGTTTGCCAGTCTTAGACGACAGACTGACGCTTGGGACAGTCATCCTTTTTTGGGGTTGGGTTTTTTTTGTTGCTTTTGTTTTGTGGAAGCACAAGCCCCAGCGTCCAGTTGATCTATTGCCAACAGTTTCCAACGCTGCTATCATTCAATTGCTCGTACGATGGATGGTTTGTGTGTTTGCCGTGCCGATAGGAACACGTAATGGAACCACAAAATGACCTTAAAATGAGGGATTGTTTTTGTTAATGTTTAACCCCTTTTTTTTGCGCTTGTTGATGGAGGAAACTAATGTTCCATTAGTGTGAAAGCACCCAAAGGGTCGGTTATTTCCCTATTGCTGCTATCCCCATTTCGTTGTCAAACTGTCGAATCAATCGATCATGATAATATTCTGTCACCGAAATCATCACCATCATCCGCTAGGGTCGCTCACCTTTTTCTCCAACAAAAAAAAAGGCTATCGATTTTCCCTCATTTTCCTAAGCAGGAACTCCGATTGCTCGCTTTCAGGACGGAAAAAGGGATCGCTTCCAGTGACTCTTGACTTTCTTTGGTGATGGCTTGGTGTGTGTGTGTCATTACGCGTCACATCCGTCACCGTAAACAAGCTGTTTAGCAGCAGCAGCAGCTCTTTTAACCATTTCCTTCCGGTGCTACGGCTTTCCTCGTGCAAATAAGCGGTGGCACGTGGCTAAGGTTGTTGGCTTTTTTACGGCAAAGACTTGTGTGGGATCCCCTTTACTCGTTGTTCGCACAATGAAGAAAGGATTGTTGTTTTCGGTTATTGGTAAAGGGACTTAATCGATGTATATTGATAATGGTTTGATGGTATCAAACAAGGGTTAGTTCATTGGTTCGTGAACGAATGGAGTTGTTTTCCTTGGTTGCGGTTGCAATTCTTCATCGTTGTTAAAGTATGGGAAATTGTTTTATTGCATAGTTTGAAGCCAGCAAATTAGCTTGTAAATCTCTTTTGCTTTTATTATCACTTTATTACTTTTTTATAATACTTTGATTCATTTTTAATATCTCATTAAGCAAATACATATTTAATTGAGTTATGAGTTTATTACGACATGTATGAAGTAACAAAAATCAAATAAAAAAATCAAAAATGTATTAAACTTAGGAGCAGAGTTAAAGAGGAAGGTTAGTTGTTTCTAAAACCAAACAAAAGCATTAAAATATTAAATGATACATAGTAAAAACTTAATTGAACTTCCAACCCAACAATGTGATAAATTAAAAGTCAAAATCTAATAATTAACATGGTAACTTCGCAAAAACGATAACTTAAACGGTTTGAAAAACGTTAAATTAAATGACAAACGATGTAGAAACATTCCATTCTTTGCCGTACGAAAACCTTTAATTTACTGCAAATTGAACAGCAAAGGATGTTTTTTTACAACTGAATCGAAAGGATGCTTCCCTTACAATACCGAGAACCCCCATCTTGAAAGCAAATAAAAAAGCATAAATTCATATTTTCATCTCCATTGCCGATGCCGGTTTGCTGCCAACGAAAGGTACCGAACCAACCGAAAAACTGATGGCGAAGGTCCTTTGTGACTTCCTTCCCGTTAACTGGAGCTAGAGCTACAAACCAACGAGTGAACGAGCCCTCAAGTGGTCTTGTTTGAACGCTCGATTGGATTGGACGGTACCTCGTTCCATCTTCGTGTTTTTTTTTTTTTACTCTGTACTGGTAAAGCAAACGGTGAGCATTAAAATTTCATTACCAACCCATTGCTTACAGTGCAATCGGCAAATGGGAATCTAATAAGGAGCTACCCGAACCACAAGAATAACATTTGTAACGAGGGAGCAATACATATTCCACTCCAGCGGGAACTGCTGCGAGTGGTGCGAGCTGGCTCCGGAATTTTGGAGTTTCGATTATTCCGGCTAATTAAAAGCATCTTTTTACCGCCGTTACTGTTGTTGTGTGTAATGGTACGGCTCAGTACCAAGAATTGATGCTTTACTTTCGAGCTAAAAGGCTTCAAATTTGCTTGAATGACTTTCGAACAACAGAAGCAGACAACCATTTGCCCGCGCTGAAGTGAAGCGAAAGATGGAAATGATATCTGCAAAACAGTTCGCTGCAGATGACATTACTTCAACGAATTTGCTCCCGCTCCATCGGGGCGCACAGTCACAAACGAGGCGCACGAAATAATGGGATTGGAAAATTGGCTGCAAAGGTTCACCCGCTTGCTTGCCCTAAATTATCTGCCCGAGTTCGGAGTGTTTGGGTGAGTTTTTCCTTTTATTCTGTTTTTTTTTCGGGGTGTTTCACTCAAAACACATTCCACATTCCGGCTTTTGAAGCATTATTTCGTGGAAGAACTGAACTGAAGCTTCCTCGTCTCGAGCAAGTGACACCCGAAAAGTGGATGACCCAATTCTCAGAGTGTGGTTGATGTCGCATGAACGAACGAGTATCAGCGTAGGCGAACGTGCGAACTAACTAACGCCTTGTGTACCGCTAGAAGGAAAAAATGTGGAAGAATCACCCAACCTTGGAAGCATTGGGGGTTGGAAAAATGAAGCTAACTTACCTCTTTTTAAAACAACGAAAAGAAATGGCGCGCGCCGGCGAAAGAAACTTGCAGAAGAGCTTTATTCTAATGACTTTTCAATTTACTCTCCGGACAAAGATTTGTCTTCGCAGCCTGGTTGTGTCTCCGCTGTAAATGGAAACGAACATGGGGAAGCTGGCCCAAAATTAGAATGAAATAACAGTACGAATTTCGCCATCTTTCGAGACGCGGTCGTGGGTTTCTTGAAGGGTTATTAAGGTGGCATCTTCGACGCGGTCACACGGTCACCGGGCATGGGTCCAGCAAAGGAAGCAACGAGACAACGTTGACGATAATGCGTGTGTGTGAGTGTCGGTGTGGAGCACAGTTTTGTAATTTCGCTGAGAACTTGCTACTTTACACGAAGCTTGCCTCCAAGCCAACCTAGTGGCCAACTCCAACATGAACCGTTAACGATGCTGCTTCGGTAAAGTGTTTTTAGAGTACAAGTTTTTTCTTTGGTTTTTTGGGGGTAATTTTTCATTATTTTCACAGTTTTCCGTCTCTTCTTCGTTTTAGTCTCATAGTCCGGAAAGCTGGGACCTTTCGACGAAACGCATCGGGACGATGTGTTAGTTGGTCATTTGGGATGTTTTTCGTTCTGGATGTTCGGTTCCCATCCAGATGCATCGTACCCCAGTTTTGTTGGAACGTTGATTAAGTTTTGTTTTTACCCTCATCTTCGTGAGATGGACTCAACTAACCTTAACTATCTTCTTGATGACCCGATGTCTGGGTCCCGAAACTAATCGGTAATGCTGTTTTTTTGTTGTTGTTTTTTTTTTGCTGGTGGATTTCTTTCTCTTGTTCCGGTGGTCCTTTGGACGACTTTCGGTGGTGCGTGTTTGTGTACTTACCTTAATCAAGCTAAGTTGTTCCCCACGATCGTCCCCACGAGCTGGAAAATGTATGTTTTAAATTGCTTAATCTATTCTTTTTCGTTTTGGCTACGGAATGGTACGTTCCATGATGGCAAGTTGAAGTATCCGGCATGCAGAGAAAGAGAAAGATGAATAGAACGATTCGATAGGGTTTAAATTTGCTTTCGAGTAGATGAGCTTCCCTTGTGTAAATAGTATAATAAGAAAATTGCTCAATGAATGCAATTTTTATAGGTCATCCTTCCAAGGTACGGTATCTGAGTGTGAAATTCTTGCACTAATCGAACAGGCCATCAATCGATGGAGGAACCAAAAACACACACACAATACAGACAAATCATGAGCCAAAAAACTCTAAAATAACATAATTTCGTCAAAAACGAAAATCGCTACAAGAAATTCCCGCTAATGATTAAGTCTTCTAACGGAGCTTTTGCTAATTCTCTTGTCGTGTTTCTTGCCGGCTTTCTCATCGAATCATACCCACAAAAACATAGTGCTCCACCCCATGGTTTTGACCTAATGTGTCGCATGATTTAACGAGTGCCTTTCGCCCGATTTTTGGCTGTGTTCTGTTTTGCATAATCGGCCATAAACAACGCGCGAAACATAATCCGCACCAATGCCAATCTCGTAAATCATCGCATCCGTGAACCGGGGTAGTGCCGTCAGCATACTGCTAATGGGATAAGCATTCGCTACAAATTAAAAACATCATACAGAGACACGCGGAGAGCGAAAAAAAAACATAAACTCCCGAACGAGCAAAGCCAAATCGGAATTCTTCGAGGTGTTGGAGAATTGGTTTGTTGACTTTGTTTGGTGATAAAACTACAACGACCCTATCTCCTTTACGCATACATAATCGTGCCGAATTATGGGTGTATTTTTGCCGAGATGCCGCTTGTACGTCGTATGAATTATGCACGGCTAGAATACGGCACATTCTAGTGTCATTTTGAACGTCTGCGACATCTTAGAAGCTAGAGCTCGTGTAGTTTATGGGTACGCGATAATTGGACCACATCCAGCGAAGCTGTGTTATTCTCTACTGACCCACTAAACTTTGGGGGCTCTGTTTATTCAAGCCTACGCAAAATCGGGAACCAGGAATTTCTTCCCTACGAGGCTTCGAGATCAATAAATCGGACATCTTATAATTAATAGCAGCAGCAAAGCTCGTACAATTTGCATACAAAAACAGGGGCTTTGAGAAGTTTGGAGGCGACATTTCACGGAGATCGCCTTCCTACGGAGCGGGCGCATACTTTCGAACGCCTCCGCAAAACAAAAACAGGGGCTTTGAGAAGTTTGGAGGCGACATTTCACGGAGATCGCCTTCCTACGGAGCGGGCGCATACTTTCGAACGCCTCCGCAAAGCCGATTCGTTTGAAGTTTGGCACACACCCGCACACAGATTCCTGGAGAGTTCAATTTGGCACATTTTTGTGTATTAAAAATGGCCGGAATTAAACGATGAACGGTATTTTGTTTGAAGTATTTAAAGTCCTAATAGCTAGAGACACTCCAATTAAGTCCTGTTTTGATCGGGAATCGTTTCGTTTTTGGAGTCAATAGCCCTCTAGCCATATAATTTGCTTCAAGCTGATGGTGGGTTTAATAATTTCTTTGTCCTCATAGCTAAGGGACGCGTGGGACGAGGAAAGTTGAATGAGTTGTGCGCGTTGTGATGATGGGAAAGTTTTGCACTGATGACACACGTCAAAACCACGGTGTTGTGTTTGCGGATCTCGGTTCCACATGGATGCTTCTTAGTGTCGCGAGTGTCTTAGATTGGAATAATGTCTTCGTGCGTTTTTTCTTTCGTTTGCTGCCGGAGATGTCTTTCCTTTGACGAATAATAATGATAGTACTGTTCATCAAAGTTTCGATTTATCTCTGTGTGTGTATACGGTAGTGTCTCCTCAACGAAGCGCCCATAAGCGTCTATGTGCCTGTCATCGTGCAAGTGGGTAGCACTGCAAGAAGTGCGTATGATATCATCACCACCATCATCATTCTCAATCCATTTCCAGTTTGGTGCTCCCGTAACCGTCAACCGTACACACAGGGTACACCAAGTGCGATGTAAAAAAAAATACGCAACTCGGCATCCTCTAACAATAACGGTAAAAGGCAATTATTTGATCCTCACGCGCTAAAGGGAATGACACCGAAAAAAGCTTCATCTCCCACTTCTTCAACATTTGACGTTGACGTATGGATGACAGGCAAGTTAGTTGGGTTGGGTGTTACTGTTTTTTTTTGTGTCTGTTCTCCCTGTCTCGAATTCTTCCACACCACACCGGCGAAACTAGGTATTGTTGTTGTGCGAAAATTTTAGAACATAATCCGATAATCTGTACTGGTGGAGAAGATAAGCTTTTCATCGGAATGAAAACAGAATGCCGTCATGCGCGCGCTATATGTCCTCACGCGTGTTGGGGTGGGGTATGTAAACTAGAAGCACACATCATTTGTCACTGGGGCGGTATTTTTTGTATTCCCTAAGGGTAAGGGATTAACGATTAGTTAACGTAGACTGGTAGAGAGGAGTTCCAAACACCTCCCTCCCAAAAAAAAAAGAAGAGAAAAGCGACACATTGAACACATCTGAAGAAAGTCTCTTAACCTACCTTTAACGAGGGACCCAACACTCTGCCACTCAACAAGCGTCATGGTGATCACACGATGACGTTCCTTCCTGGTGCAAATTGTTATACCGACCACCAAGTCAAGCACCGACCGTGAACCTCTTTTCGCAAATGATGTGCTCGAAGAGTGTGTGTGTGTGTGTTTCTGTGTGGCTCGCACGAGAGATAGAGAAAGAGAGCGCACTGTCCAGCTTCTGACCACTTCAGAAAACCTTCAACCTGATGGCAAAGACCATTAGAAGCATTCCATGACTGTTGCTCGTCTTCCTTTCTTCACCAGCGGCAGCAACAGCATCAGCGACAGTCAAGTCAATTAGATATGTGTTAATAGGTTGGAATTGCAATTGTACCAGATTGTACTCCAACGGTTTCTTCTGTAGAAAAAGTCATAGAGCTTTGGCCAACTCAAACACAACCTTAACCTCAACCATCAAGCGATTTCGCACCTCTTCGGAAGACTGGTCCCGGGGGACTGGTTGAAGTTGCACAGTGTGCGGACGTATAGACAAAGTACTTTACGTCCAATCTAACCACATCCAACCAGATGGTATGCCCAATCCCAGTGGTAGCAACCGTCTGTTGCCCCTTCGCGTTGTGTGTGTGTGTTGCTTCAGCGAAATGAGGTGCCCTAATTGGAGCGTCCATTGTCGGTGGTGTGTGAGGTTGTTTGCATTTGGGGGAGATTAGGTCCTCTCCTCACTCTAGCTCCACAGCTCAACTAGCTCCGGCACTGGGTCACTTCACCAACAGTTCACCAAACGAACCCGGAGATCCTGAGGTGCGATTAATTGGACGATTGCGATTTGTCGTGGTTTTGCCTGAGGAAAAAAAGCATCGGTGACACTGGTTTTTCCTTCTGCTGCGGTGGGATATTGCTTGCCAACTTATCGCACCCAGCCCATCACCTTTTTCGGTCACGGAGATTCGTGCTGAAAAACGTGTCCTATCTTATCGTCCGAATCCGCAAAACTCAACCTCAACCACCGTTGTAAAGGATCTGTACACATTTTCTTCACTGCTTCTTCTGTTTGGTGGTTGCGTTTTGATCTTCGCCTACCATCAGTTCTTAGCCCCTGGTGTACGGGTAGCTAAACCACACAACTGACCGACCGGTTGCATTTAAGCATTATAATAAAGCGGCGAACGGAGCAGGCAAAAATTATGAATGGAATAAATTTCCGCTCCAATGGACTGATAGACATCGGAGCCCGGTAGCTTAAGGGTACACCCGGGTGGACACTTTCTTCGTTTCGCTTAATTAAACACCTTTGCGGTGACAGTACTGGCAGGAAGCGCAACAAGAAAAAAAAAAGCTTTATTAATGAAAACCCACAACCCACAACTGCGCTGTCAAATGCCACACCACCCGACGCCTGGTTACGATGACGGTGATGAAAAAGCGATCGATGCATCGCTTCCGGTTGCCTCGTGGGTTTGGAACTACTGAGGAACCGTATTGAGATTTAGCTGAAAGAACGCTCAATTTGACGTTGGTTTTAAGCTTGATTTCTCTGTTCATCGAACCAGAAGTGCTTCGCCCCTTACACGGGACGAGCGTTTGTGTGGATTAAAAGAAAATAAACGATTATTCATACTTCTCGGTCCCGGTGGTTGGTGGTTTATTGATGAATTATTTATGAGCATCCAAACCACTACCGGCCCTTTTACTCATCCCCCATGTTCCCTGTTTCCTCTATCGCCCGGTTCCGGTTGGGGTTTTTGGTGTCTAAGAAGTCTCCCATTCCTTTGGGCGTTATTTGTCTCGTTCGATTTCCTTCCGACCGACCACGGCCCGGTCAATTTCCTGGCTAGCGGAGGGCCGAATCGGAAAGGTATGGAAATGGTGAGAATATCAGCGCACCTCCCACCCTTCGGTTCTTCGTTAGCATTCGCCTTCTCTCGCCGGAAAACGGAAACAACACCGAAAAGCCCTGATGAGCGACCCTGATGGGACAAGATGGGTTGCTGCCGCCTGGTCGTTTGTCGGTGTCATAAATCGAAGCGTCACCGACTGCTGCTGGAGAAAAATTAAACGCAACCAAATAACTACCCCGCATTCCTGTCCCCCTTATCGTCACCCGGTTTTTCTGATGCACCCTCTAGCGCAAGTAACGATGAGGCAGACTTTTAATCATTTGTCTTATGTTTTCTTCTCTTCCCCACAGGGTAAGAAACACCAATAACACCGGATACGATATGAAAGGCTATTGATCATTCGGATAGGGCAGGGATAGCCAGGACACATCAAGACACGGTGCGAAAACAGCGGTTGAATGATTGGGAAGCAATATTTTACGATAAATTAGTTAGGGTACGTTTTATGCCTGTCTCCATGAGCTAAGGGAGCAAAAGGGCGTGTCTTCTGTCGATTGTCGGGGAATCATAAAGAGGGATGTTGGGGGAAAAGTGAGAGAAGGCAACTGCGTTGATAGAAGTCGTGTTTAGTTCTGCGAAACAAGTCACCATGATTACTACACCCGAAATCCCCTGGGAGATGCCTTCAGAAAGGGTAGCAAAAGAGAGCTTATGTCCCGTAAGCTAGACCTTTCAACCGTTTTGGTGCCTCTGTTTTGTATCATGTCATCAGTTAAATAATTGTTAACAAACAGTTGTGGTTTTTGTTGCGGGGCAGGAGATAGCAGACTGTGTGACGTTCGAAAGCATCGAACACACCAAACGTCATTTATTTTCCTTCCCATTTGAAAGGCTCATGATCCCAACACTGTGTTTGGAAGATACTCTTCTATTTGTTGGTGTGTGTGAGCCTGTGTGCGTTACCGTTTATGCAACAACGTGTTTCCTTGGGGATGTGTTTGAAAGCGTGGGGATCGTTTCGAGAGCTGGAGGACGAGGACGATACCGTCCCAACATCAAAGCTTAAAGGCAGCAGCATCACAACACCCTTTGACGTTGTTTCGGCTTTTACCTTCGGGCATCCCTCACGCTGCCATGCTGATGAAGGGTTGATGATTGATTGAGAAGAAAAACATTCCACCGAAAAGGCGTCGTGTTTGCGTGATGTGAAAACCGTCACTGTGGGGTGGGTGGACACCCGCTTTCCTCAAGGCAGAGCCTTTCTTTTAGAAAACGCAGAAGAATGAAAGTCGTTTTTGAGGGTGCGGGCGACTTTACTTGATTGGGAGGCCTCGTTTTTTTTTGCGGGAGTGTGGCCATTTTATAGCTAGGAGCCTCTTACCTTCCCGGCAAGTTGTTCGTTTTTTTTATTTGTGAAGCCTTGGTTTTCAGGGATTCGGGCAACAAGATTGATGAACCACCCAGCGCCACCAGTTCAAGTCTTGACGCCACACGCTCGGGCTGATGTGATGGGTCCGTTTAGAAATGGGGATCGTGACGCTAGATCCGCCTTTTTAGCTTAAAACAAACAATCGGATCGGTGCGAGTTCCGATGCGCGCAGGTCATTGGTTATTAGAATCGATGCTTAATCTTTCAAATGTGTTTTACCAAACAAAAGGAAGGAAGGAAAAACACTTCATCCGTCACTTTAATATGGTACGATGTGGGTGAAAGGAATGCACAAGAAGCGGGAAAAAGAAAACACCAAAATCATAACAACTCCGGCGTAAAATGTTTACCCTGTATCTGCCACTGTCAACGAGACGCTCGGAACGCTAAAGAAAAACGGAAAACTAGTCTCCGAAGTCTACTGCTCAAAATAAAACAACAAAGACCCCATCACAACACCACACCAAATATGCTAACGGTGAGTTTTTTGGCGGTTAGAGATGAAGTTTCACTTTCCCTTTTTCTTTCTCTTTACCTCGGCCCACTCGCTCGCTTCCAACAAAAACCGGGGCAAGACTTGTCCCCAAGTCAGTGGTGGTTAACTCTGCGGAATTGTTCCGTCCCGAGTGGAGTGTGTCGCCCGCAAAACCGCGCCGGTCGTTTATTTGTTTAGCATGATTTCACTTTCCTGGTCCACCTTTCGCCACCGAACGTATCGCCAACAAACAAAGCAGAAAAAAAGCAAAAGTGTCGAGCTTTCGTGTCGTATAGTGGGACGTTTTGTTCGTTGTCTTTTTCGTCTCTTGTTCGCTGCTTTCCGGTGAGGTGTGGTAATATTTGGCAGTTTGCATATCGGTGGTGAAGTTGTGAGATAATTTTATTGTTGTTAGGATTATAGAATTCCGAAGAGTCGTAAGAACAACTTTTGTTGTGATAAACATTCTTAACAATTAGTAAACATAGAATAAATTCATGAGACAATTGAAAAATTAAGAAAAAGATCAAATAAAAAAAAATTGGTAAAACAAGCAAATTGATTATAAAACAGTTCAACAGACGCATAGATCTGTTATGAAAATGATATTAATACAATTAATGCAAAATCAATCGGTTGTATAGTTAATGAACAACTAAAGTAAAATTTAAAAAATCATTACATAAATATCGAAACAACTGAACAAAACATAAGAACTAAGGAAAAACTTTACCACTACAGCTTAAAAGGTAAATCAATCTACAAGCCCTTCAAAATATGATAAAAAGAAACATAAATTCAAAATATAAATTTTGAACTAAAAATTCAATATTAAAACAGAATAATTGGTTACTAAAGCTATGCGTCTTGCAATAGATCAACATGGTTGAGGAAAACATTTTGATACATTATTCAAACATCCGATTTGTTTAAGACGAGCACTTAATTCACACCCCGATCATGTCTGTATCGATAGAGGGCGCGGAAAAACCCCCCGTTTTGATGGAGATTCTTAATCCGATCCGACTAACCCTTGCGGTGTGGGGGCGCAAACTATGCAAATGAACTAATCTAGTCCCCATCTGATCTGTCAACTGGTTCAACGGTTTGAAATTCTGCTCCGTATGTTTTACAAATTTATTCCTTCGCCCCGATCGCTGACTCATTCGCGTATTCGCGTTCGCTTTTCAATATTGGGTGGAATTTTTTGATCCACAACGCGACGAGACATCAGCGAGACGTCCGTGCATGTGTGTGCTTTTTACCCATTTTTTCTATGCCCGTTTTTGTTGTGACTCATTTGTGGTAAACCAAACGTCTTCCAGCGCATGAAAAGGAGTATAAAACCCCACCCAATTCGTTCTTGAGGTGACAGGATGATGACATTAATCAAAATGGTTTTGCACAGAGCACTCAGTACTTTGGCGCTGAATTGCTGCTCGAAGAAAAGCAAATAGACGATCCCACTGCTAATTGTCTGGGTGAGTTTTCTGGGCGCTGTTTTCGTGCTGCGCGTCCCATGGTTACTGAGCCCCGGACAATTGTTCAACCGATCAAAGCATCGGTGTTGCTGCTATGGGCGATGCCGAAAGATGCGAAATGGGAAGCAGCGTACATATGCTGCAAACGCACCGTCAGCTTTCCCTTTTAGCTTTTGATCTTTTCCAAACGCGAACTCTACTCTACGATTTGTTGCTACTTTTGTGGGCTATGTGTCTCACTGCGTGGCACGAAATGTGTGGGTTTGGAGGTGGGGTTTTTTCAATTTTCTATTCCAACTCGATCCTTGTCTCGTTTGCGAACGGAGGGAATCCTTTTGTGCCTTCGTTGATCGATTTCCAACATCTAATGACATCAAAGTGAGAGGGTCGACCATAAAAAACGAAGCAATTTTCCTTTAAATTAAGATTTCCATAAAAAGGAACAGTTTGGGATGAGAGAAACCGAGAGCAAAAGAGGCTGCTGTTGCCGTTGTTGTCGAAGCACCCGAAAGCGATTGGAGCTCAATTGGGTGATTGAGCTGCTTTTCTCTGATCTAACTGTCCCCCAGCTTTATGAAGGGGTCGAGAATCGAGGTGATTGTGATCCTTTTACTTGATTCTCTGTTTTTTGCATGGTTTTTTGTTTGTGTCCAGCATGCATAAAATCTTCTCGGAATAAGACTTCCATCTTCGTATTGTGCTGTTGATCCTTCTGACTTTCACTGAATAAAAATAGAAAGAAAAGCAAGCAAGATACTTGGTAGCAAATCGCTTGTTAGACAAAATAAAAGATTCACAAAAGAAAAAAAGGCAAACAACAAAATCATGGTCCCTTTCGGGTGACTTTTTACAAGCATCCAGTGATTTCGTGCTCCACTCTCAATACCCAATTTCTTATTCATGCCATATTGTTTTGCACCCTTCGCTCGGGCTTTGCCCCGACTTGCGGCAGTTCTCCGGAGTTTACGCCCGGAAGTGAAGTGCAATCAAGTGGCTTGCTTGAAGAACAAGAAGCAGCCCCAACAGCACCAGCAGCTGAAGTACGAAAGGAAGTCAATCAAAGTGCGCTATCGTATTCAAACTGCATCGCTATTGGAAACAATACCCGGTGTTATCCTGGGGCTCGTGTATCTTCGGCAGCGCTTCACTGCCTTAGACCAAAAGTGTCTATTGAACCGGAGATCAAGAACTGTACTTCGGTTCAACTTGTACGCAGGTTCTTGGCTGGCGAAGTGGTCGAAGTGGGGTGTGAGGATGGGCATGGAGCGTATGCGCCAAATGGGACAGCGACTGACAGCGAGAGTCAAGTGGTACTTTAACTGGATGTCACTCCCGCAGCCAGAAGAAAGGCAATCCCCCCCTCGGAGCTGCTGGCGGACACCAGCAGTAGTGGTGTGGATTGAATTGGATGTCTGCCGCTCAATATAAAGACATAAAGCGCGCCCGCTGACAGGGAAGAGCGACTCGAAAGCGACGGAAAAATGAAACTTCCTTCACGCAACGTGGCCCGTTGCGTTGGAATGGCTTTGTCGTCAGGACGCCTTGGCGGGAAAGTGGCCCTTTCGTGCACGCCATAAGTTGAACTTCAGACGAAGCACGACGAAGCACGAAAAACCTTGGCGCAAACGCAAAAAATAGGGGAGACGTGAATTGAACAACCCGATCGAAGGATTTTCCCTCTTCGCCACGGGAAAAGCTCCTTACCACTTTCGAAGCTGGTGACCAAGAAAAGCGTGTCCTTGCGTTTCTTTGTTCGTCCAAAGACATCGCTTCTCGGGGGGGGTGAGTGGTGGTGAGTAGCAAAACAGATAACAAAAAAATAGCATGCGACACTACGACACGGTCGTCGTGTGGGTGTCCTTCACCTCTTTCACTGGAGCAGTGGATCGATTCGGTCACAGCTGTTTTTCGCCACGATTTTTGCAAAAAGCAATCCATCATTTAAGTTGTTGCGCATCTTGCCATCCTCAAAAAAAGATACGCCGCACGAACAATAACGTGAAACGATCGTAAAACTAAACGGCCCCAAGGGAGATGAGCTACAGATGAGCTTTTAAACAAGCTTTGCTGCCCTTTTCCAGCTGGGCAGCAGCGATAAAAAAAGGTTTTCATCGGGGGAAAAAGCGTAAAAATGTATTCCCTCTAAGTGCCTTGTCTTTTTCTATTTAAAAAGGACGATATGAGTTTTTTTTTGGGCGTTCGTTTGCTGGGTCTCCCTTTCCTTAGCCTCAAGGTAGATGACATAAGCGATTGACTTGGTTGGTGTGCCTGGTTCGTAATTAAATTTGGTTTGCTTTTTTGCACTTGTTGCTTGCCTATCGCAAAAAAAAGGGCAGAAAAGTTATCCCGTTTGAATGATTTGTTTGAAAACCCCATAATAAGGGATTGGAAGTGACTGTTTGGTTTTTTTGCAGTTGAGGGAAAACCGATTCACGGTGTGACGTTGTATTAAGGGCATCGGTTTCGGCGCACCCCAAACGAGGGATACAAATGTGATCAGTGTTTGGGAATTAGGATGGCATTTTAGAAATTTGAAAGATTTTATCCACAATGTCTACAATTATCAAATTTGTGGTTGAATATATTCATTGTGATAGCTTTTGACGTTCTTTAATAAATTATAGTTTAACCAAGGACATAGTAAATCTTCATTTAACATCTTCCTTAACAAGCTATTGTAGCCATGAGTTTATAAAATTCAACAGATGTTTTGGAGTCAGTTTTTTAAATCCAGAATGATTTTGAATTTTTGTTTATTTATGCAAGTATTACTACTCAACGCCATATTGCAAGCACGTATTTTGATGACTTAAAAAATTGCTTAACATTTTTTGCTTGTGTTTTACCTTATTCAGGGCAAAAATCTATCAGAAATTAGAACCAATGTCCTTGTTTTTATACCTTGTTTTGTTAATAAAACATGGTATGGATTCAAGCATTACAAAAATGCTAAATTCAAAATATGAAAAATATCAAAACTCGACCTTAAAAACTACATGTCAGGAAGCAAGAAACGTTTAATAAACTGCAACAAATTTTATCTACGTAAATCTACGTAGTTCATTTTGATACAGTGTTATAAAGAAGCAAAAAAGCTAATTTTCTTTAAGCGTTTGAATATTTATGATAAATAAAGAAATTTGAATTGTGCTAAAATAGTAATGAAACTTTACAAAAATGTTTAAAACAAGTGTATTATGAATTTTAAACATTTTGTCGAACTTCTGGTTCAGCTATAGTTTCTAGTTAATGTTTTATTCTTTTAAAAACAGATGATCGTATAGTTCTATCAAGGAGAATTTTTAATTATTTTGCAAAACTTGCAAAACTTTTGCAAAGCAAAGCTTTACATGTGATCTAATAACAAAAAAATTTAATCATACAAAATGAAATAATGACAATACGGCCTACGGCCGTCATACTACAAATTAAAAAAAAAATGAAATAATGAAACACATTGTACGCGCCTGTCAGTAGGCAATTTTGTGCTTTAGAAATTATTTCAGGAATATAACCAAGTAAAAGAAGTATTTTATTTAAGGCGTTGCACAATTACACAATTTATTTTTTAAAAGTCTTCTTCATTACTTCCTGCAACCTCATACTCGTGATAATGTATCCTTTAATTTCACCCATCCAAAGCTTCCCCATAAGTACCATCATAAATCAATCCAAAACGCTGGACGAGATTGAGCACCATCCTTCAACAGGCTTCCTAACCGTTGACGGGACCCTTCTGTGGGAATATTATCTCATAAACGCTCGTACCGCGTACCGTTGGCATATCCCGCACCATTCTAACCGTCTGCCATTGAACGAGTACTGTACACTCCTGGACGAGCGATCCTGCCATTCCCGGGGTTTTGTGTTCTTCCACAGCACATCCGATAAGACGATTGTTTATAGTTGGATTTCAGCGCAAAACTTCGCGAATGACGTACGGGTTTGGTACTTTCGTCCCATGCGAGAGACTACTGCCGGTCGGTCGGCTACGAAATGACGCTTCCGAGAGATATCAGCTGATAGTGGATGTCATATTTCATTCCATTTTCGACACCCAACTACCCTCCGGTTCGACAGTTAGTGATGCCCAGAAGCAAGGGATCCGTCCGATGTTCACCGGTGGGT
Source organism: Anopheles maculatus (assembly GCA_002091835.1). Classification (NCBI taxonomy): domain Eukaryota; kingdom Metazoa; phylum Arthropoda; class Insecta; order Diptera; family Culicidae; genus Anopheles; species Anopheles maculatus. The sequence goes on from KZ061653.1 coordinate 51,488, forward strand.
ATGCGGTTGCGCTGGAGTGTGTGTGTGTGTGGCTCGTTCGTGTAGCTTATGACTTGGAGGCTCATTTTTCATGCCAACTTCTCTCGCCCTGTTCTTTGCTAATGCATGGTCCTGTATGCCCTCAAAAAAACGGATGCTGTTGCTGCTCGATGTGTGTGTTTGGCCGGGCTTTTCGTGGTATTTTGTTTTCCCGCTTCTCGGTTTTTGTGTTTTGCTGTGTGAATGGACGAATGTAGAACGCGGCCAGAGCGCATTCGGCAGATACACATATATCCCCCCGGGAGACATTGGGCCCGCGATGCAACATTCTTCGCGCGGCTGGCGGCTGGGGTGACTGGTGGTGTGCTGCTGGTCCAGGAAGATAGATGGATTAATACGCCCGGGGACCATCGGAAGTGCTAGGTAAAATTGGAAGGGAGCAGAACTCCACAGCAACAATGCATGCTCCACTGTGGTCCCAACGACGAATGGCATGAGATAATTCATAATTTTCCTCGCGTCGTTTTTCCATCCCCAGCACCAGTTCTCTGCAACCCGTGTAACTACCATTCCGACGATGAGGTTAGGTTTGAGATGCTTATCAAACATCCATTTCCTACCCATACTCCGGTATCGGAAGTGCTCCGGGGAGTGATAAATATTGTGCCGACCATAACCTCCACACTCCCGGGCACCATACGTCCCACACTCCAACTGCGTTTGCCGGAAAAATAAGCAAAACTCGAGCTTTGCAGTGCGTGAATAAATTATCTCCGTTGTAGAGTGCTTCGTGTGGCTCTTTTTTGTATGTGTGTATCTCTTTTTGTCGTTCGTAAGTTTGTTTGTCGCCACCTAAATATGCGGCTCGTTTCCTCTGGCTGGCTGCACCGAAATGGAACGGAACGCGTACCCCTTTGTGCGGTATCTATTTTGTGATGTGCGGGACAGCGAGCCGGTTGGACCAATTTTCGGTCAACTCACTAATTACACCACTAGCCGTAGCTCGGTAGCTCAGTAGCAACAGCAAGCGCCATCTTTAGGGCGCCTTTTTTTTGGTGGCTCGCGAAACCTTCAAAACGCGGTTCCGGTTGAAGTTGTGGGTGCCGACAGCTAAAACAAAACTGGTACAAAAATGTAACGTAGAGAAAAAGCTCATCCCCGTGTTGAGTGTGCAAAGAATAAACAGTTAAATTCACGTTCAATGCACATCCGGAGCAAGCCCGGTACAGGCAGGGGTCACCGGGCAACACTTTGACCAACAGACCGAATTACATCCCAGATAGTAGCTGAGCGATGCCATGGTCAAAATAGCGTAGAATGGCCCACTTTACCGCGGCCAGTCCAATGGGCGCAGCAGAAAAATGTAAACATGCACGCACAATTTAACGGAAAAACGGGGAAACGAACGAACCGTAGTGGAAAACCAACAAAAAAAAACCTTAAAACAAATGAGTTAAACTTTCCTTTCCTATCACGTTTATTAGAACAAATGCTCGCTAATGTGTTCGCATCGCTGGCAACACCAGCTTCAGGGAGGAAAGCGTTTGTTTTTTTTTTTTTGTTTTCTCGCCACCCTGGAGTCACACAGACACAAACATTTGTAAGCTTTGCCGCCACCGCTCGAGCTGCCAGTACCTTACGCGATTTCTGATGTCGGTGTCGGTGGGTTTTATTCTTTTTCACGGTTCGGTACGGGCACGTCTTGAGCGGCCGGGGTGGAAACCCGAACCCTAACGTGCCTCACATTGTTGACCATCACATAAAATTTCACTCGGCAACGTTGGCCAGATTTTTTTCCGGTCAGATAAATACCGTATACCTTTGTCTAGATCCAGCTGCGCGTGGTGTCGATTCCATTTGTTTGGTGAGTTATCGTTTCTAGAGCGTTGAGATGAATTATGCTTCTGTGTGCGATTTGTTGTTCTGGGGTTAATGGAGCTAAAAAGGGAGGTGATATAGATGGGTAGAAGATGAAAGGAATAGAAGGGAGAGTGAGAGGAGGAGAGATGGGTCATTTTAGGATCGTTTGGTGAAGAGTTATGGATCACACCTCAAGCCTGCGTGGGATCGAATTTTATCTTAACAGAGCAGTGCGGTTACGTGGTACACATAATTTGTGTGGGTCAATATATTGAAGGCCTAAGTCCTAGAAAGGTTAATGGTGTGGATAGGATTGGAGAAATCTGAAAGAATAACTAAATGATCTTGTTTTCGAATTATTTTCATTAAAAAAAAGGTTTAATTCTAAACGATTTACAACTATGTTGATAGATAGCAGAGTCCAAAAGAGATTCTCTTCATTTAACAGATTCAGGAGATTTTAGAGTATTAGATACTGTGAGTTCCTAGGCCACACATGCAACAATTATCAAAGTAGTAAGATGCTTTAGAAAAAGCTATTTAATTTTTCCCAAAACAGCTTTGCATGGTGCAAACTATAACAAATTTAGATTGCCTATCCGCTATTGCCTGATTGAAAAGCGTCTTGCTAGTCTTCAGTATAGGGCTTCTACGAGAGAAGACATATCCAAGCTTAATTCTATTATTTGCATGTTGGAAAATCCTTTTTTACTATATTTTCTAGGAATTGTTAGGTACCTTATCAGGCTTTTATAAACAACAGTAAACATAGTTTTGTGCCATTCGTCGATGGAAGACGTGTTGAGTTCCGTTGATGCGTCTATGACTCAGGAGGTTAACTCTCAGTGAGTTAAGACTAAAGAGGTCTGGTGACAGACACCGTCTAAAGCTGGTATTTTATGTGCAAGACCAGGTACCAACTCCCCGTCCACATGTCTGACTAAATGAATTAAAACCAATCAATTCAAGGAACGCTAGAAATGGCAGGCCAAGCCCTCTCAAAGTTGTATTGTCAATGAAGCAAAAGAAGACGTTAGACTCAAAGCTTTTCTATAAGTTAATCCAAATCCAGCATCTTGTGCTGGATTCTTTGTCTAATTGGAGTCTATAATAAGGCTCGAAAGATTGTTCATTGTGTGTCTATTATGGAGAGTACCTGTTGATACTGTACAATACGCGCATGACATTCTAAATTCTCATCGTTTGAAGTTCTTTAAGGTCAGATTTTTTAAATTTAAGAATAACCTGTCGAAGAAAGTACACCAATTATTTTTCAAATTATATACAAATATCTTCCAAAGGATGTTGCTACATTAAATTGCTTATGATTATCCTCTATCCCAGCTTAATTACATAACAAACACAATCCTCCCCAATCCTGCATCCCAGGACCAGTTCATTACCATGTTTATCACCTATCAAATCCCTAGCTAGCCCTGTTCTAGCACCATTACAAATAAAGCAATATTTAACAAAGTTCAACAGAAAAACCAAAGAAATCTAAACTACAACGATTTGCTTGTGTTTATATGGGCATACATGCATGCATGCGTGCGTGCTTTGAACCAAAGCAGTACAATAGCTGCCCACAGCTTCGGTGCTTCGACGAAATCATGTGATCCTGTCCTTTGTAGCGTTGCCTGCTTTGCCTACCGCTACGCCCAATTGTTGTTTGGATTGCAACCGTTTTCATAACACATGTCAACATCAGAGACGTTCGTTCGTCGAATTGAGATGGCCGGTAGGTAGTGGTAGTGGTCGTTTCTCTATGGGCATGAGCGTTTCCTACAGGCCAACAAAAGCAAACCATATAACAAATTCTACTGGACACAGTGCACTGGGGAAGTATTTTTCCCTTGCCTTATTTCCACCACTGCCGGCCGTGCTCGTGGAAAAGGGATCCATTCGGTAGAAAAGGTACAAACCAGGGCCCCCAAACAATGGGAAACTGGGTAAGAAAAAGCTATGCAAATTTTCTGATATTTTCATACGAATGTTTACCGATGAGATATGTTGACAAATTTGAAAGTTACACTTGGTGTTGTGGAGAGAGAGAGAGAACCGAAGGAAGAAAACCAAACGATAGCTTACCCCGAGGACACAGGAAAAGCGTGTGTATGTGTTCAAAGTGTGTAAGGAAAAGTGGTTTCATGGAACCGATTTGTTTGTCAGTTTAGGTTTGCCTCGGGTCTCGAAACATGGAAGGACGCAAATGGGCCCCACTTTCTTAGAATGCCAAAGCTAGAAATGGAGGAAAAACCTCTTATACGGGTTTGGTTACAAATTGCAGCCAACACAAGATGTCCCATTGAACATGGAAAACAAATGATTGGATGCTTTTGTTTCAAGCACTGTCATCGGTAGTTGGGCCAAACTCCATGCAACCGGTTGGTGGTGATGCTGTTGCTTGCTGCAATTAATTAAAAACCACTCAAGCTTTCCGCCCGAAAAACACATGCACGAGCAAATCTCATCTCAAGTGGTTGGTGGTAAACTTTTCGCCACCATACTAACCAGCCAGCCAGCCAGTATCTTCCAGTTCCCGTGACGCAACGCAGCAAAAGCTCAGCTGCACCATTTTCGTCCTGAAGTTTCCAACCGGAGGTGGAACAGGTTTTGCTGAAGCAGACGGGTAAAAAGAGAGCAAACGCATAAATTTTGTCCGCCCAGGCCAAGAAGCCCGCTTGACCCATTCGGGAGGGCGCCCATAATTTACAATAAACGTAATCTCAGGCCCCTGTTTTAGCTGAGCGACGAGAAAATTTAGCCGAGCTTGTACATTTTCTTTTCTTGCTTCCTTTTTGGCTCGAAAGGGAACTCACTCACAACGGCCAGTGAAGTTGACATTTCCGTGCAGAAATTACGTTGGCGTCCAAATTTGAGCCGTTTTCATCCCGTGATCTTGTTGTGCGAAAGGGCGCACAACAATCGGCCTAAAACTATCATCCCTTCCAGGATGGATGACGCCATACATCAAGCCAAATCAAACAAAACTGGCCCAATCAGCCCCAAAAGTTCAAGTAGCTCCGAAAGTCCTTCCTTGGGCGAAACATGCAGCGAATGCAGCTGTGGAAAGTGGCACTAATTTGTGTCGGCTGTGGTCGTTCCGGAGACTTGCCGGTGCCAGCCTGGTAAAGGCGGAACACAGCGCTCTCGGTGCTCTCCTACGCTGATTTATGATTGTTGCGCGAACCGCTTTTTTTGCTTTAGGGTTTTTCTTGTAGTTCCTCCTTCGCTTTGCTGCCTGTCAGTCTGGAGCGTCATGAGTCAAGCTAAAGTGAGCGAAGCAAAAATAAAAAGCTACCAAAGAATGGGAGTAACCACACAAGCACACTGCACTGCCGCGGGTTTGTCTGTCTTCCAGCGATGAATAATTGCTTAATTTAATTATGGTCCTACCTTGGGAGATGCAAAATTAAATGCTCCTCACGGTGGGTACGTGCGTTTATGTGCCCCGTGTCCGAACCATACCGGTGCTCCAGCGGCAAGAAGTTGAATGAATATTTGATCAAGAGTTTAATGTTCCTTGTCTGCTTTTTTTTGTGCCTTTGCTTTTGCTTCATGTTGCAACATTTCCACCTCATGAAAAGTCATTTCCGACCAAAGCCCGAAACTACCCTCCATTACCCACACCCACCACTAATGTACGATAACTTCGAAACCTTAATATAGTACCCACCCCTATTTTCCGGGGCACTAATTGTAATGGCAAATTTTATTGCACGGTTTAACGAAAGAGCACGGACTACGCACCGTTGCCGTTTATGATCGCTAGTCAAAGGGTCGTTTTGAAATCCTTTCAAATGGATGCCGTAATGAAATGCATAATGGGTAATGTTCTTGCCAGGGGATTTTTTGGGGCCTTGTTTTGACGGTTTTTTTTTTTTGCCCGGATGGAACCTCTCTTGTAAACAAATTGTTCCCATCCGGTACGTGGTCTTGTTGTCGGGCGTGTCTGTGATGCTCTCGACGATTGGGATGGGACGCGTTGATGAGGTGCTCCAAAATGGTTATTACAGTCGTTGCCGCGAAATTTTGACTCTAAGTCACCAATTTTTGACAGAGCGCATCAATTTTTGACTGGAAGTCAACAATTTTTGACAGAGCGCATCAATTTTTGACTCGAAGGCACCAATTTTTGACAGAGCGCATCAATTTTTGACTGGAAGTCAACAATTTTTGACTCTGAATAAAAACAGGACAAATTTAATAGTTTTTTATGGACAATTGAAGAAAATTAAAGCAGAATATAATAATAGTAGTGCTAAAGTATATAATTTAGTATTTAAATACCCAAACAAGTGAAAAAAAATATTTTTTTTTGCATATTTTGTTTTGAATACATACAATGTGTCTATCAGAAAAATCTAACTTCCCAATTTTCCACGCGCTAGTTTGCTAACATACAAGAGATCTACCGAACTATCGGCACAAAGCAGATTGGACGAAAATCGGCACACTGCCGAAAACTGCTACAGTTACCCTACTATATACATGGCTAAAATAAAATTTCAAAATTTGATTATATATTAGTTAAATGAATTAAATAGAACTTGTTTTGATTGAACACACATTGAATAATGTTAGTTTTTCATATCTGCGATGCAACAACATAAAATTTACTGTAATGTGACAATATTTGATGACTTAGAGTCAAAAATTGGTGCGTTAGAGTCAAAAATTGATGCGCACTGTCAAAAATTGGTGCCTTCGGGTCAAAAATTGATGCGCTCTGTCAAAAATTGGTGCCTTCGAGTCAAAAATTGATGCGCTCTGTCAAAAATTGGTGACTACGAGACAAAAATAGGTGACTTAGGGCTAAAATTTGACGGCAACGACTGTATGGTGGTGCGTCTTCGGGTGTTTCCTTGTTTTTTTTTCACCCAAACTGCTTTGGAAATTGATCAAAAATTCCAAATACACCAACGTTAAGAGATCGAGAGCGAGAGGAAGGTCGTGGCTAGAGAGGTGGATTTTAAAGAAACATTTCCGCCTTCGGATCGGATCGGTGTCTTGCGTGTTGGAGCTTCTCAGAAACCGTTCTCCGTGTGCTGTAGAATCTTTTACGGACGACACCAGTCCTCGGTGCAATCGTTGCGGAGAGCACATTATTACCTGCTTAAATTATATCCGGTCGCTGTACTGCGAAGCCTCCAGGTACGTGCAATGTCTGGATGGTCGCCAACAGAGTTCTTGGGAGGATCTTGGGTGTTGGAAGTGCAAGAAAACCCATCGGATCCAATGTTTGCAACCTTCTTTTACACGATTTTTACTCCAAATTGCTTCCCTCAGACAACGGAAATGTTCGACACTTGAGTTTTTTGAAGGCCCGCATGTTGTACGAACCCCAACACACGCCCTCCCCCGGCGCACCCATGTAATCTCGTCGTCAGACTCGTGTTCAACGGTTCGACCACGAACATCTTGCCACCTTCTCGCTCCATTTCGTCGGTTTGAAAAGTAAAACGCCTCCAAGCCCATCGTTGTTGTGATTCAAAGTTTGAAGTTTTCCAAAGTACCTGGCAAAGCTTGTCGGTGCCCTGGTGAGGAACTTTCCAGCTGAAGAACGAAAGAAAAGGTGATGAAACCTAGGACAGACTTTCAGCGAGTTCGGCACGGCGAGAAAGAAAAGGAAGCCAACTGAAGGAGATTGGGTATGAACCCGAGGGTCTCCAATTTTGGCACACATTGTATCACGCTGCCAGCTGATGGCAACGTCAACATTGAGCCAACGACGATGATGATGATGATGATGATGCGAATTGAAGCCGACATAGCTCCGGTTGAAGAAAGAAATTATGTTAATGCATTCCACATTCTTCCATTCTTTGCCTATGGCCTGCGGGACCGTACGCTGTGGTGCAAGTGGTGCTTGATTCCTATCCACGATCAGGAAAAGCCCCCAGCACACGCATACACATACATTCATTGTGAAGCACACAGCGTTCGGAAACCTGAGACCAACACCCGGTAAGACAGTAAAGGGTGCGCGAGGCTCAAGTGCCCCTGCTCATTGTTCTCATTGTCAAGGTTGCACACGGTGGTCGAGTTCTGGGCGGTTGTACGGTGTACTGGGTACACACTTCACGTGTGAGGTAATACCGATTTCATTGGCCAGCGTTTGTAGTGCCGTTGCCAAGTACTTGAACGGATCTTTTTTTTCGGGCACCTTTACCATCAACTTGAAGAGAGTGACACCACCAAAGAGCCCTCCAAGTGGGTACCGCCAATGCGGTCAATAAAGTCGTCTCGTGCCGCCAGATGTGTCGTCGGTTGTGGGAAGTGTTAAAGTTGGGTTGAAAAATTGGGTCACCGCGTGCAATAATGGATTGGGTGGCGAGTGAAGGTGGCACGCTGATGCTGACTGACGTCCTTGTGCCGTAGCTGTAGACGGCTGCAGACGACTAGAGGAGCAATCATCTTGCAGGATGTCACAACCAATCGTTGAGCATTTTAATGAGATGCAGTGAAATCAAATCAAAATATTTAGACATTGAGCGGAATGGAAATTATCTCGGATTGAGGCATAAGTGGACAGTTCAATTATGTGGCAGATTGTGTCCAGCTGACGGGAGATTAGGTTTGGTGGTTTATTGATTGATCTTAATGGTTAGATTTGCTTTTCTGCTTGATTTATGCAATCATGTTATGGTTGTGTAGTTCATGGATAAGACACGTAGACTTACTTTTATTTTTGGAAAACATTTTTAAATTATTTTCAATGATTTGAACAGCGAGAACTGCTTTTTTTACTTTACGGTTTACTGAGGCTCTTGCAGTAAAACACAAGTCAAACGAAAATGCACCATACTATCATCAAATATCTGAGGAACGAACCTCAAAACTAATATCCAAGTTCTTAAGAGGTCCTCTCGAGTGAGTGTGTAATACAATATGCAGTTGCCACAAAGTCATTCAACGAGATTATTAAGCTGAAAAGTATGCTTGAACCATATGCAGGAGATAAGCATTATAAGCCGGAAAGTTTAGAAAATGACGTTTAGAACGTGTAGAAAATGAAATGTGTTATGCTGCTGTTTGGTGTGCGTTATCCAAAAGTATCAACAAGCGTTATTATACTGGCTCTGACAAGCTTGTGGGAAGTTCAGAAGTGAGTTGAATATGAGTTGAAATTAAAACAAGAAATTAAGGTGATTATTTGATTCAGTGCGCATAAAAGTTTAAGTATATAACAATATGGCAAGCTTAACTAAAGACACATTATCCATAAAATAACTTAAACCTAACTTGTTGACTCAAACTGCCTTAAAACTAACAAAAACCATCGCACCGGATGTGTCTGTCGCACCATCGCATAACGGTCGTTTATTATAAAGCAGCTGCCACTTCCTTTTCGCAAAAAAGACCGACAGACAAATAAATTCAAAACTTCAAAATACTGCAACCGGACATCGAAAATCGATGCATTTCCTGGTGTCACGTTATGCGTCAACCGTGAAGAAATAAGTTTCTTCTCACACTTGTTGTGATTTGATACAATTAAAACTAAACTTTTTCTTCAGTCTTGGGTTATTGTTGCACGAAAAAAGAGCAAGAAATAAATGTCAACTTCCTGTTCCCGGCAACGGGAAACCATTTGTTTTATCTTCTGTTTATCGCTGGTGAGTTTGTATTAACGCATTTTATTTGTGTTTGTCCTTTCCTTTCAGATTTGATATCGAAAATCCAGCACGGAGTGGTAACCAGCTGTGTGAATTTCGCCCATCAACAGAACATTCTGCAGGTTGGTTTGTTATTGCTACACCGCACAACACACAAAACATGCTCGTTCGGGTTTATTTTGTCGAATCTTCAAAAGTTTCGCAAAGATTCACAAATAAAAGAATTAAAGAAAGCAAAACAAACCACGATAACACGGAACCAAAACATTATCAATTATCACAGCAAAAACAAAACTTTTTCCATGTTGAAACTGTACTCACTACACAATGTCTGTTCTGCAGTTTTATTTGTTTCCTTCCACATTCATATTCCGATGTATTTGAGGTTGAGATACTGTTTTTTTGTTTAAGGAGATAGTTGTAGCAGACACTCGCAAGAAGCGTCTTGTTTTGCTGTTGATATTCATTATAATTTCCTTTTACTTATTTTGTCTTACCAATGCAACACGGTTGGGAAAGTTTATATTTGGTTCTAACGGATGTGTTTGGGTGTGTCTCATTAAAAAACTTTGCATCGAGTCGTATAAAAAACAAGCGACTTCGAGTAAGCAACGCTTTAGAGCTGTGTGGTTAAAAAATTGCTTGCTAAGGACGAACTATTGTTCTTGAGCAAAAAAGGAAGGGAATCATTGGATGAAGCAGACTAACAAGCAGACACAAAAAAAGGAAGAAACCTCGCCCCAAAACACAGAAACTGCATAATTTGGCAAACACAAAAGGAAAACATCTTTCTTGCCTTTCTTTTTCTTCTTGCTCATCCTTTTTCATCATCGAGAGAAGCAAGCGCAAGGATGCGCTCGTGATGACACAGCTGTAAAGCTTTGCTGGTTTGTTCAAAGCATATTCCAATAACACTCTGCATACGCTCGTTTCATTCATTTAACGAGTGTGGTGCTTCTTTTGGCCTGGTGAGGTTTTCCTTCTTTTGTGCACCTCGAATTACTCACACTCACACACTCGTTACGCTCCATTGTGTTTGAATTGTAGTGGAATGAAGAGATTGAAACAATATTCAACTTTTGCATAAAAGTTTTCCATTTTGAGGGAACCCTAAGTCAATTTTGAGCGTGGTTTTCTCGCATAAAAAGGAAAGAAAATTGACTCGTGCAGACTAAAACACTGAAATCGACGCATTATTGTTGAACAGAGCTAACGGTCAACTAGACTCCTATCGATCTATTAAACCTACTCCACAAAGCGAAAGCGCATCTCCAGAAGCGGCAATAGCAGAAGCCTTGGCGCTGCGACCAAGCCGTCCAGACTGTGGTAATACAAGCTCACCGCAAACAGATCAAGTGTCGGTGGTGCACAAAACATTGTGGTGCCGCCTATTTACGGTGCCGAAGAACTTGATCTAGAATGAGATTCCAATCGATTGGACGAGGTCGTTGACCTGCCCACAGGTCTGGTAGATGACTCGGAGCTTACACGCCGGACCGAGATGCTTCCTGTGTGTTCCGGGGCGTGGGTTCTAACCGTCCGCCATGACTCAGCAACCGCTGAAGCTTCATGACCCCGTGTACCTCGGTGTCCTGGTGTCCGTGTCTTGCCATCGTTGCCCGAGCAAGATGAGAAGGTGGAGATAATTATTTTGTCATAATTAATAATGTTTTGATTGATGATGGTACGGCTGTGGAGGTTTGTTGGGATCTTCCCGCAGACAGAACACCGTTTCAAGCATCCTCCAATGTCTCGAGTACCTGTTGACGTTATCGGTGGAAGAAGTAACCGGGATCGAACGGTACGTAAGTGTGTAAGTGTCGGATGCTTTGGGAGATTATCGGCCGAAAGATTTATGACCTCCGGCACGATGTTTGTGATCTTGAGGCACACAGACACCGTGATGGCATTCGCACCAAGAGGTCGAACTCATTAGACGTAATTGAATTGACTCGCTTGTTCTCATAGTTAGGGAGATATCTTTAGTCTCGATTCCCCTGGCACGCACAAAACTAAAGGTGTTAGACATCTTCCGATATCGATATTTCTTCTCGATTGCGATCACCGTTCCCAAGCGACATTGTAGCTAAGATCAACCGGCTAAGATGGTAAGATTATAAAACCCCCGTTACAACGCTCCACCAAGATCGAGCACGATAACTTCAAGTACAAAATCATGAGTATAAACAGCGAGACAAAAAACAGTACGAGTACAACGAAAGCTGTATGTTCCGGCGATCCGTCGAGGGTATAAATTACTATCACCGCAATGGAACAAACAAACCCCGAGCATGAAGAAGGAAAAAGTGACGTGTTGAAGACACGTAGAAGACAACAGTAAAAAAAACACACACTCCCGGGCAAGCTTTTGTTCGAAGGTGGTGAAATTAGACCGACGAACCGTCAGCCGAAAAGGGACGCCATGAAACAACAGCGACAAAAGCAACAAAAAAACGCATGTACTGCGACGAGCCCACAACCCAGGTCGGTCGGTCGGTCACAAATTGATGGGCGAGTGTATGTGTGTCTGGCGTGCTTAGACACCCCCTCAAGAACAGTTAGACGATTCTGGAGCCAAACGCCACCACACCACTGGACACGATGTCCAAATTTGCTGCAGTTAAAGGGAGCGTTAAAGGGAAGCGTGGCGGCAGTAGTTGGTAGCATGTTGGCCGGCTACATTAATCTAGGTGTCCCGGTGCGTGCTTGTCTTCCCTGAAGACGCCACACCAATTACCTAGTTTGGTGCGGTTTTTTTTTCTTCTGTTGTGCGTGTTGTTTTCGTGTTTCGTTTTTACTTCAACTGCACGCTCTTGGCTCGCACGTTTCAGCCGTTTCCAGGAGGTCGGGATGATTTTCTCCCTTGCTAATGCTTTTCTACCGCTTTTAGCACTGTGTTTGGGTAGCGCTGTGGTCGACATTCGCGCCAGCGGAAACCTTTGTTTTGATGTTTGTTTTGTTTTTATTTTGGTTCGTCGTTTTGTTTTTTCGTCCACTTCTTCGCTGTCATTATCGTGTAGTTTTTGGCTGTTTCGATGCCCTGCACGGGACTAACTGTACATTTGGGGTGCGTGTTTTAAGATGGTTTTAGTTTTTTTTTTTGGTTTGCGTTGTTTGTTGGTAGGTCAATGTGGGAGAAAGATTTGGTGCTTTTTTGTGTGGTTCTACTGCCCAGCTTATCTAGCACACGAACAAGATTGGTCAGACAAATGTCACAGTGCGAGGGAGTGCGTTCATTACTTAAGGATTTGAATCGCTCCAGCTTGGATGGATAATTGTGGGATAATGGTACAGAAAGCTAAAATGGAATTTTCTGTTCTCCAACAAGTCTAGGTAATCTATCATTAAGTTTGACCTTCAAAAACAGTTCTAGTAGAAAATGAAGCCAGAGAATTTCATCCATTTTGAGAAGAAATCATTATTATCAGAGTACGTATCATGGGAGGGAGATTGTTTGGTGATTTCATGTAACTACCGAAGTACTGAAACAACTAAATCGTGATCATCCTGGTATCAAATATGTCATGTGTTACAATCAACAATGGATAAAGCACAACCATTCTCTTTGCGTTGTCACTCCATTTTGAATTGACCAGATTAGGTGTAATCACCGGTCAGTCCTTGACAGTCCTTTGCAATGTTGAGCCAATTTCAACATGTGAAAATTAGTTAATTAATATACACTTTAGTATGAATAATCGAATCGAATAAATTATATAGATTTCATGTTGTGAGACCAATGAAAATAAGTCTTACCTTTTTGATGGTCTCTATTGTACTTTCAAAAATTCGAATCAAGAATTAGAATGCCAAAATAGATACTTCTTTATTAACAATCCGTAAAGTAGTGCAAAAAAATCCACATTCCTCATCTAACTCGCTCGTACAAGCAGATTTCATTTCCTGGTGCTTATTACCAAGAAAATTAAATCATCAAATTAATTCTATGCTATCGATTCTCCTTCAACGGCGAATCAATTACCAAAATCAGCTCATCCCCAAATTCAAGCGTACAAATTAAAAGTAATTTTACTAGTCTCGTTACTCGATTTGCTCTGCGTACCACTTTTGCTCTGGTATGGTTTTGGGAAGCTCAACCATGCTTATAATCACATTAGTTAATTACACACCGCGCACTGAGCATTGGTCATTAGCTAATTTATTTTCGCTTCGAACGTGGCGAGTATTTATTTTGTAGTCCTTCAAACACCGTGCCAGAAAACGTATCTCGAAACGTATGTTTTGTAATTTTTGTGCCGATTTACAACGAGCGTATTAATTGCATCATCTCAAATTGGTACCCAATTTTCATTTCTACTTCCTCGTTGTGCACCGTGTCTAGCGTGCGTAGTAGCCGTACTGTTGGCGAATAAAATCCTTCAACTGACCCATGTCTTATCCCAACGTCTTTTTTTCTCACTCTCCTTATTTTCAATTAGATAAAATCCAATTAATAGACTGTCAGAAGCTGGTGGTTAGGAATCACCGTACATACCGCCCGCATATCATGTTTTGGCGGGCGCGCCACACGTACAGCGAACTGTCTGCGAAATCCCCACATGAGCACGAGTGTGTGTGTGTGTTTGTGTCTGTGCATGTGAAGTGGTGACGTTCGTGCAGACAGCCTCCAGGATAGAAGACATGGAGAAGAACGTTTTATCTCTCGTGGTATGAACGTACGTACCCAAAAACGTCTCTCGTACGCTGGGAATAGATATAGAAGTGTCCTAAAAGCCTCGACGCATGTAGCATGAATGAGTAACTTGTTTTTCTTCTCCAGCTTATGAGTTCTCTTAGAGAAGTTTTTTTTTCGTCGTGTAAACCTTCTCTGCACCACACGATCCGCTTATGTAAGTTTTGCTATCGCGTATTGGGTGAAGGTATCTCGCCCGTTTGTGGCTTCATATCGAAAAATCGCTTTTGCTGAAGATCTTACGAGAGAACTGCGTTTGTGCACCATCACGTAACCATTAGGCCAAACCCGCGTGCGAATGTTTTAGTCTTGCTTGGAGATGGAGGTCGCAGACGCGAACCTGGCGGCACGATGGTCCCGATCTTTTACACACCGGCTCGACCGGCCAATCCCTTTCCCGTATGAGCAGGGGTTTCGATCAATTTGCGAATGTGTGACTGTTTTCTTTCGTTTTTTTTTTCTTTTAGTTGCTTTATACTACCCTATTCCCTACGTTGGCATATCGTTCGGCTACAAGGTATCGATATGAAGTGGTGCTCGCTCGTGGTCGAGGTTGTACTAAAGCAACAAGTTAATTTGCAACCACGGATCACGCTCGGACTCACCACTTGGACTGTTGGGACGTAGGGTGGCTGGAGTGGATCGATTTCATGTCTAGAGAATAAAAGCTTAGTGGCTGAAGATGTGAAAGCACCAGCGCATTAGATTGTGCGTGGAAGAAAATGGATGAAGTTTGCGTCTGTGTTTAAATACATGAGCACGTTCGGTTTGTTTCATTGGGCATATTCTATGATCTTGTTAATGGAAGAAGCAGGGAAACTATTTTTAATTTAGTTTTTGTTTCATAACAAATTTGCTTCAATGATTATGATTGATTTTTTGTCATACTTAATTGTATTTTACATGATTAATAATTTTTTTCAATTATTAATAGCTGTTAAATAACTTCCTGTTGCTGTTGATATTCAATTTTTCTTCCTTTCCATTGTTTTACATTTGAATTTTTAACATTTATTTTAATTTTAATGCTTTGGTTAATAGCTAATTCATAATTTATACTCATATGAAAAAATTCATTTATTTGATCAATGTTTGAAATCACCTTCGCATTTAATGTTATTCAACATTTTGTGTTCTTTTTCTTTTCTGGCATTTAAGTTTCGTTCTATTACAAGTTCGTTGTTTAATATTCAAATTAATGTGATACAGATTATAATATACTGTCGAAGTATTTAAACTTTTGAGTAGTTTTTTATCATTGTCTCTTAAAACAAAGTTTTAAAAAATTTGTTAACAAATACTTTTCTCCTAAATGTGTTAAATGTATAAACAGTTTTCAAACAATCACTCTCCGTTGCAAGTACATCAGGCATCAGATTTGTGCTCGATTCATCACCAACGAGATCTGCACCCAGGGAAAAATTGCAATACATTGTGTTCGTAAGTGAAAGATGGAACCGGCACACGTTTTACGGCCATCAATCGAATGCTTTCGAAAAGTACGGGATAAGGTAGATATGGACCTCATTTTCATTTGACATTTTGAAGTGAACTTCACCACTGGGAGATTGCTACAAAACTGGTTTTATTTTTCCTTCATTCAAAGCGAAAAAAACACACAATTATCTTCATTGTACGCCACCAGGAAATTGCTTACAAGATTGTGGTTTAATGTTGTTGAAATTAAATTTAAGCTAACAATATTACCTCCCAATGTTTTGCATGCAATAGGAAAATAAGGATAGAATTGTAGGTCAGCACATCCATAAGATGGGGTGTGCGGTAGCATAATGGAAACTTTATTTCACGTACACTGATACACAGGAAGAATCCAATCGGCCAATTGCATTGCGAAACCGTCCATATCACCATCAGTTTTGCAATAAAGTATTAAAATTTCATCCAAACTAGCAACATTCAATCGCCCATTCTCATCACCCTGTTCCTTTCTAATACTTTTCCCGTCCTGACCATCCTATCGGAAACGATCGGAATAGAAAAAAAGGACGGTTTTGCAGCAGCCGTATCGAAATGCAATGAAAATCAATTTTCCACCAAACAATACGAGCCAAAGGTCTCGGGCTAAACCGAGTACACTCCCCTCACCCAACAGGTCAATATTGCCCGGGCGAATTCGAGTGGTACAGCGGCCACAACGGGGCAAAACACTCTGCACAATGCCGCTGAGTGCCCTGTTCGCAATGCAGGCCATATTTCTCCCCGTAAGTAATTATGAATCGTGTGGAATCCGGCCCGTGTGCACAGGAAACAATCATGCTCCATCGCTATCGAACGTTATCCCGCTTGACTCGCGCAAAACCTGGCAGTACAACCCGTGACCACACATTCTCGGGGTTTTTTTTTCTTTCTGCTGTTCGTTTGTATTGTTTCTGTTTGGTTCCATTCTTTCCGAGGGTTATGGTTTAATCTTCCAACCTCGAGGGCCAGTTGAGTTGCAACGGTGGGTCATTTTTACCGAGCCGCCGGGTTCCATAAATCCCGGTGGAAATGCTTTTGTCTGTATGGCTAATCCCGGATCGATCGGGATCGGTGGTGGTGATCGCCGTTTGTCGAAACGTTGTTGCCCTGCTGACCCATGAATCATTTTCACCCAATTCCCTTGTGGTTTGTTCTGAGTGCAATAGGTTAGTGTGTCCCAGGCGGGGTGGAACAACCACACCATACTGCCCTTTCCGGGAGCCGGCCCTGACAATGAGAAGATGCAGCCGATACAGCTTGTGTGTGAGTGAGTGTGTTTGTGGTTGGTTAACTCTATCTGCAAACAATAAGATGCCTCCTAACCTCCATTCGTAGCTGCAGCGATCACCACGGGATCATCTGATGTGTGTCGGTAGATTTACCGCGAGCGTAAAGCAATAGAGGTGATCATGCATCGTTCCTTCAGCGATTCGTTGTACAGAGAAACACACACACATACACCACAAACGCAACGGGGGCATGCCAACGTGAAACACTATGCGTCTTCCATCTTCCGGATACATCATCACCCACTGTCGTTGGCCATCGCCAAAGGCGCATGATGATGATGAATCTTTGCTCTTGTGACCGACTCACCGACGGGTACGGGCGGTCGCCTCAGGCTATGCTCTGTCCCCCATCGCGGCAAAGCAGAATGTAACTGCTCCACACGAAATGACGGGACTTTGGGATCCGATCGCTCCATTCCGATAAGGAAGAACAATCGCTTCGGAATAATAAATAGCATCAAAAGTGGTGGCTGGCTGGGTGAGTGTGTCCCACTTTTGAAGTTGAGTTGGTTCGACGTCTTGTCATACAGTGACATAAGGTTTAGACCGGGTCACCGTCAGGCGGAAGTATTGGGTAGAAGAGTTTGTCAATGTAAATTACTTCTTTGACCTATGTATGCTTTATTATGATCTTAAAAATTTATAAAAATAAACCAATAACAATTGTTTAAGGTAAAACCTAATAGAATTTTACAACAAAAATATTAGTACTATCAAACTCGTGCAATTACAAATGTTTTTCGAACAACTGTACGAAGCAGATGTATTGCTTCAGACAAAAGACTTCAACGATCGCCTAAATTTAAGCGACGAACCTCATCTAATCCAAATCTGCTGTTCTTTCGAGGTCTTTTCTTCCGATTTCTCGATGCAAATTACCAATCTATCATTGTTTCTTGCGTACATTAGGGTGCCTCTACCGGAAGAATGGTGGCATTAGCAAGAAGAAAGAAATAAGCAGCACTAGCCATTAGACGATCCGCTAATTCAAGGCACGGCCTTCAACCAAAGACGTTCAGCATCCATTAGTCGCTCCAACTTTCCGATTACGGTGCGGAATGGGGCTAAACGATACGAATGTACAAAAAAAAACCACTAAGAAGCTACATCTAATTGAGGCGTATGCTGGTTAGACCGGTAGCAAAACAACCAAACCAAACACACGCCTAGGTGAAGCGTTACACCAAACCAAAATGGAGGAGAGAAAAAAGGGGCTTGTGTGGTGGACACAACCAAATAAAAAAAAACGCACGAGAAGCAAATGAAAATGGTCAACAGAGGTGGAGAAGAAAAATTGAAGCAAATTGTGCTCCAAACCCAATGGTGTCCCCCTTATTCATTCGCTCTGACAGTCTGCTATCCTTTTCGGTTCTGCTTTCTATTCGTCAATCTTGGACAATTCTAACGATTTACCTACCTTGCGCAGTTCGGAAAGAAGAAAACAGGCAAATACCAACCAGTAAGGGAAAGGTCCCCAGCATGTGTGTAAAAAGGTTTCTGGCCCGTTCGGCCTAACTCGGTGGTTGCTTGCGGTCAGAGTGCGCTTTATGCGCATATGATGGTAACGGTTCCAAAAACCTCGCTTTCCTGTTGACCGATAGAAAGCACGGGTTGTGGCCCCACAGGGTAGGGGCGCTCGAGGGTGGGTTCGGGTTTCTAAAGCCATAAAAAAGCCCACAAAAACCACCATAAGCAGAGGCAGTAGCAATGACGACTAACGATGCTCAACGATGTATCGGTGGAACGCTTAAAGGGAGAAGGGACGTACGGCACTGGAAAAGCGCCCAACCTGCCAAACCTTCTCGCCCATGATCGTCAGCACCGAGCATAATCGGGCAATGGGGATGAAAACGACACCTTACCGAGTTGGGTGGAAAAACACCCCAGCCGGGTTTCAGCCCCAAACCAAAGGCCTGCCGTGGTCGCAACGTTGGTACCGGGGCAAGAAAAATGTCACATTACATCTCGGTTATTTTTACATAACTTCTTCTTCAAGCTCTTGCGGGACACAGGCACACACACACACGCGTCGGCATCAGGTTACATTCAGGCCAGCCGGTGGTGGGCAGTTGTGCTTGAAGGAGAAACGGGGGAAGAGATAAAAGAAAAGCAAAATAACACTCGCTTCGCACCACCGGTACCGTGCCCGGATGATGGCATCGGTTACCAGCGGTGGTGTTGTTTCATGGCGCCAGGCATTCCCGTATGCTGGTATGCTGCACATCTTAACTCCGGTTTGTGGGTATTCGGTAAAGAAATATTTATTGTTCCGTCGAACCGGAAAATTGTCCACCTTCCAAAGCCTCGCACCAACGCATCCGCACGCTTCCACCTACCAGTTGGAATTCGACCTTAAAAACAAAGCGATGCCGAGTGAAAAAACGCAACAACAACAACAACAACAACAGTCGGAAAAACACCCTGACCTCCTAATGCCGGTTGCTTCTCAGCGAGTGACGAATCGAATGGAATAAAACAACAAATAGCTTTACCATGCATGCATCCATTCGGATGGAACGGAATGGGAAAACACGTGCGCGATCCGTTATTGATACACCGTTTCCAATCGACATTGACCTGCTCGCGCTAGAGGCGGCACGTACACGGGGACCGTCTGCTGAATCTGCTGACATGCCACACACCGAAATTGAGGAAAGAAAACAACGATCCAATTGTAATAATTACCTCCGTGTACGGTGAGGATGAGCACGGTCAAAATCTGGCCCGATCAGTGCAAAATTGTTAATTGGATCAGACGTTTATGGGAAAACGAACGAAGTTAAGTAGAAACATGCTTTTCCACCCCCAATGCAGGTGGTAGGTGGTTTCTTTTGTTCAAATTACAGGTCCTGTGCCGGTTAGATTTTGCTGATGTGGGTTTCATTCTTCTAATGTTTCGTTCGTTTCTCACAGACAAATTAACTTTACTAGAAAGTCTTTTCATTTTGTTTTAAAATGTGAAAAATTAAGACTTTAAGATGGAATTTAATGATATATTTAACAAAGAATCTAACTTACTAAATATATTTAGAGGAAGTGTGAAATTTAATCAAAAAACTAACTGACGTTTTTAGATAAAAAAAATTTTTTTTTGTTTATCAGTTTTAAAAATGTTTTTCTAGTTACAATTACACGATATTCAGTAAACAATAAAACAAGAGGAAATTACATTGATGTTGTTATTTGATAAAGTTCACTAAAGCATAATCATGATCAGTGATCGAAATTGTGCTTGATGTTTATAGTTTCGATTTTAAAATGAATTATTACTTTCTGTTTAAGTTATAAAAATATAATAATATCATACTGAAAAAATTAAAAGCCGCAAAGGTACATACAAATTGTCGAAATTGTTGATAGTCTTTAAGATTCTTTTCAGTAGAATCGTTTGAGGATTGGCTTAATCATATGAAAAAGCTAACGATTTTAGATAAATTGTTTCTGAGAGAAGAAAATTAGTTAACAAAAATATTCATGAAGTAATTAGACAACTTATCCAAGCATCACCAAAATTGTATATCAATATTATCGTTATATTGCCTGCAAATCAGAGCTAAATTTGGTATTTTTATAATCACAAAAAGATTAAGTCGTATCTTAAAGCTTACAATTAAAAATAAATCTTTTGCCATTTATATAACGATTTATAATTTACATTGAGAATCACGGGAACAACTGCACCCGAAAAGTGTCTCATTCAAACACTTATCGTCCATAGACACCACTATCGCCCCCTTTTTATCGCTTAATAAAGCACACCCCAAAATTGATCGAAAAAAATATTTACGATCATTGCTCGTTCGTTCGTTCGTCTCAAAACTGCTTCACAAGTACTGGAAACGCCCTCCGGCAATTGTTTTATCTTGGTCGTCTCATTTTCGTTCGAAGTACTAGTTTCGTATCTTCGTTACAAAAGTGTACCCACACAGACACACACACACCAACCCAAACGGACATGCGATTACAGACGAAAGCGGTAAATGGCTGACACATTACTTCGTAATTGCATTTGAACACCCCCGAAACCGTTGGAAGCTTTTCTCTCATCCAATTTTCCAACCGAACCGGAGGACGGTTTCCCGATTTCGTTCTTCCTCCTTGTGGCACTCCCCGACCTCCGGGAAAGTGACCATTTCCTTCGCCGTGATGCTTCTTACGAGTGCGCTATCCAGAAGATGATGTTCACCGTAAGAAAAGGGTGGAAAATTGAACGCTGCTCCTTCGATGGCTATTAAATAATTGATCGTGCAAACGATGGTACCACGATCGGGTTGTCCCTTTACCGATGCCAATACTCGCACTCTCGATGTACCTAACGGTGGCCACCACATTGCTTGCGTTCCATTTCGATTCCATCCGCCCGGGTGCGGTGGGTCGAAGATTTTTTGTTTTGTTTGTGTGGTAGTAATTTTTCCCGACCGTTTCATAAAAGTGGCACCCGGCTAGCACAGGGAGCCTGAGTACTTTTCAAATAGGGTTCGAACATTTCACACCCATCTTTCTGTTTTCAACCGTGCTGCCGCACAAGGGTGGCCCATTCGGTTGTCGGTACATTAGTGACCACACGCGGCATGTTAAACCTTTCCCCGAGGGGACGCATTCTGGGACTGTCTGACGGTGTGTGTGTGCCTATGTTTCTCGGTCACCGTGAAGATTGTTTGCTCGGTGTAATGATGGTAGAGCGGCACGATGTCACGATGCGGTGGTATCACCATTTCCCATGCGCATCAATTCCCGCAAAAGGGAATTGCGTTCGATTTGACCCATATTAACCGAAAATTGCGCTCGGTATGATACGGTTTGGAGTACGTTTTTGCCCGTTGTGGTTTGTCATGTTTTGAGAGCATCATCATTCCGGTCTGATACGTCCAAGTTATTACGGTCTTGATAGACTGGGTAAACGAGAAATGCTTATTGGTTATGTTTTTTTTTTGTTGTTATCGAAGCTTCTAACTGTTTTTTACTATCTTTGTCGTCGTTTGATGTTTATTTCGTTCTCGACAATAGACATTTTGAAGCTTTCTAAGAAATTGTACAATGGTTAATTATAGACTATTTGTTTGTTGTTTTTATCTAATGATTCTTAAGTTTAACTGATTACAATTTTTTATCGAATCTCAGAACATTTTACAAAACTTATCCAATATTTAATGAAAGAAAAGTAGTTTATTGCGTGCTGTTTAAGAAGTACGAATCTAAATAATGAAACTGAACTTACTACAATGAAATAAACTTACAAATGAACCATAACCATAGCAATAATAGTTGCAGTGAACAAACAATTAATTCTGTATGGTGCTGACAGAAGCGTTTAATCGAGTTGGATAATCCGACAGTCCGATTATTCAGGCCAACCAGTACATCGAGGAAACGGTTTAATGTAAAATGGAGAAAAAAAGGCTGAATGTGCCAGAAGCGAACCATAAAGCAAATTAAAAGCAGTTCTAATTTGCTTCCTTTTCGAAAGATTAAAGAAATTTTATGAACTTTGGCTTGTTGCTACCCAAGCGATCACTTTATTTATCACTCGTATATTTTATTTGAACATTATGTTAAGATTAAGCTTGTCGCTCATCCTAGTTAGAGTGAGAATAGATAATCTAATAATAGTTTCTATTCTTTTATTTTCAGTACCAACAAACCGACTCAACAGGCATCGTGGTAAGTAAAATGTTTCAAACTTCTGCAGTGACGATTGCAATAATTCCCAAAAATGCCAATTAAGAACAACACAACCCATTACCTATACGGCACCAATAAACCATAAGCTCCAATCGAAAGTAAATTGGCCTTTGTGTGTGTGTTTCAGCACAGCAACACAGCTGCTCTCCTAAGCTCCATCAAGTTTGGCATCTTCTCTATCTACCGATCGATTGTAAGGGTAGCAAAAAAAAAAACAGAAACACGCTATTCCCAACCGTGTTGTGCACGGGAACAAGCGGATTACATCAACTGTGGCAGCCAAATACCGTCAGCTGGGCGCACGAATGCAACCGAAAAAAAACCTCGGCTGCAATATTCATAACACTTTGGGTCTTGTTTCCCATCGAAGTGCGCTTCCATCCGTTGCTATCGACATCGATCGACAGTGGGACAATTGCGGGGCTGTGTACGTAGTATCAGAATTTTAGTACACGACATGTAACATACCTTAGTGACAGATGGGCATCGAAACGATGGTACCGTACCATATTCGATTTTGAAGTGCAGTTTTTTTGAAGGCCTTCCGCACAACACAAGTACTAGAAGCCACATGAAAACTGCACAGGAAGTGTGAAAAAAAAAACAGATTCCCCAGCGAGTCAATTCTTTTGGGAAAAGCGTAGAGCACAGGACACCAGGATAGAAATAAAAACTGGGAAACACATTTACATACTACAAATGATTTACCAATTTTGCGGAACTGTTTTGTTTCTTGTGTACTGACGGTCGAGTTGGTGACTGCAACAGCAAATGGTGGAAAAATAATAAATTTATTATATTCTATTGGTACACTAAAACAATGCGTGAATCGTATCTCGGCGCTTGTACAGGATGAAGAAAAAAAAACCATTAAAACACTTTACAAAACACCCCAAAAAACACCACCTCAATGTTTATGGAACATGGAAAACTGTTGTAGTACGCAATATTCTATTGATATCGATTGGTAATGGAGTGCAAGTAACGACCAAGCATAATAAAATTCGTTCATTTAAAATTCGTTGACCGAGAAATGGAATCGAGTGTATGGAGTGAAGTGGAATAATTTTTGTTTTGTTTTTTGTTTTCATTTTCTCTCCCGGGTTTTGTTTTTTTTTTTCATTCGCTCAAATCGCTTAACTGTGTACACCATTTACAACTGCCTGTTTTATGTTTTACTCACCGAAACGGCTGCTCCATAGCGTGCTCCATTTAGTATCGACGGTGTATTACCATTTCTAAAGGGGTTTTCATTTTCGTTTTGTTTTGCTTGCTATTTGCAAAAATTCCAATCGAATCCGTCCGATAATGGTCCGGAACGATCGGAACAAAGTGGACCGGTCAGTGGAGCATTCGCCACTCGATTGGCACAGAAAACGCGCAAATATTCGCGCTCAAGTGTTCCGTATATTGCGTATATTGAATGAGAGTGTATGTACGTGTGTGTGTGTGTGTATTTGCGAAGCCCTGTTCTTGTCCCTGTATCCCACCCCAACGGAATGGTCATCTTCGAACGAACCACACCATCAAATGCGTCGCCAGAGACGACTTGCACACATGACCGCACGTCAAACGGGGAAGCGAAGGCCTGGCGCAATTTTTTTTTTGCTGCTCTCCCCTTTTTTGTTCACCGTGTGTGTTTGTGTGTGTGTGTGTGTGAGTAATCCAATATGTTGTCCAGGGAAATTAACGGTAAATACGCGTCGCCCCAGCATCGGGGCGATCCCACATCCACGGTTTGCACTGTCTGCCTGGCACATGCATTACATGGTCACCGATTTGAAGAAGCAGAGAAATGGCGGGATCAGAGAGAGAGTGAGAGACAAAAAAGGGCCTAAGGTTTCCATCCAACAAAACCCCTTTTCGTTCCTTACATTCCTCAACCCACGGGGACACGGGAAACTCGAGATTGCACGAACGAAACATCCCGTTTAGATGTGAGTTGCGAATGCGGATTTGACACGGTTCCATCCGTCCAATGCGCGAAACTGATCGAAGTGGACAATGTCTGTCAAGTGGCTTCGATTTGCATCGTTCTTTGCTCTCTTTCGCTCCTGTGTGGTTTGTGAGAAACGCAGAATAGTCGCACAAAATGCGAAGAATGGCATTAGAATGGTTAATTGTTTTGAAACTTATTCTAGTTAAGCCCTGTAACATCCTTTTTAGTTTTATCTTAATATAAAGGTACTTATTTTGAACAAAATAAGATTTAATTTTGTGTTTCACTTATTATGTTGAATAGGTTTTTCATAAAGAAGCTGAGAAGGATATGTGCCCCATCAAGAGTAAAGGAACAATAAAAGAGCCTTCCGGTTTTAATGTTAAGAACCGGAATAGTTTTTGAGGATGTCCACAAAGACAGAAGAGGTCCAAGAGGTTGTTTTTAGATTTATGACTTTTAAGCAATATTTAATTCATTTTTCAGCTCAATCATTGGGATATTGGTTGCAACATAAGATTGCTATAGAAGTTTAACTGATTAGAAATAGTAATCCATGGCCATGTATTCTTTAAGAATGCGTTAAATGACCTGGTTTTAATTCGCTGTCCGATAGCTGCTCGATTACTTGATAGATTGCGGATTAAATTTTACCTCTCAAGACTTAAGCTATCATAGGTCTCAGCTTTAGATTAGCCACCTACCAAAACAACAGCCATTAATCCTCGTCGTGGAAAGCCATATTTACTCACTTCCAGATAAAAATAAACACACAACAAACGTTCCTTCTTCAATCGCAATCTTGTGTGTCTTCTCCGTTTTTCGTGCCACACAAGATTAATGAGCCGTTCCGCCAGAATGCATGCTAAATCCACCCATCCATTCTGTCCCTGCAACAGTCACACACCTAAACAGCCAACCATCCAAACAGCGTTAGGCTTAGAGTTCAGCTCCAAGATCCATCGTTTTGACCTCCGTGTCTCAGCCGACAATCTTGAAGGTGTCTTCCTTATAAGGCTAAGCCGGTTATGTAGCTGGGGTTGGCTAGTGGAGCAGAGCGATGCAGGGAAATGTTGTTCAAGATCAAAATTAATATTTCATTACACCGGTCGGCTATCGGCCTGGGCCAGTCGTAACGCTTCAAAATTTTCCACGCAATTTCATCCCCCATTGCCCGGGCTCTTGTTGTTTAGATGTTTTGTGTGTTTGTGTACTATTTTTCTCCGCTACGGCTGCACGATTCGGTGTGTGTGTGTCTGTTGTTTTATTAGTGCTGTGCACTTTTGCATACGTTACGGCTAGTTTTTTTTCCGTACCGATCGTAAACATCCAGCCGTTGCAATCTCGCTCCAAGGGATAATCGGCGATGCAGTGGAGGATCCAACATCTTCGCTTCGGTAATCGTTCGCGTGAAACCGGCTAGAACCGTTCCCGGCCAATGGTACGGCTGGTTGGGTTCTTGGTGCCCTGGTAGAATGCTAAATAATTGTAACGGTTGTTGTGGGCATTATTTTTTGCTTCAAAACACCCCGGCCATGGTCCCCCAAGCGGTTGGAGTAGTGTGTACCAGCGTCCGGAGCGATTCTGACGTAGTCAATCTTAATCAAGTTTTGAACTTCTTCGATTCCGGTTCTTGTTGGGCCGCGCATGGGTGCTTTGGTTTGGCACGATTCAAGATTCGACTGGTCTGCAAAGAACGGGATTCTTCACCAGCGATACCGACGATGTATCACGGGAGATGGATGAGAATAGAATCGTGTCCGTGTCCACTGCCCAAGTGTGGTGATGCCCAGCTGTGGGGTCAACCGTGTGGTACCTCAAGCCAGGCTTCCCGAACCGCGGTTGCATTTGACGATCAACAGATCAGGTTCTTGATATTGGTTCTGGAGAAGAACGCAAAAAAAACGATGGAAAGACAGGGTAAACCGGTAAACAAACTCAAGAACCAGCTCCAAACGAAGTACTGACCAGCGCAAGAAGGTGCATTCTAGTGTTTCCGAGCATCACAAACATCTCCACGGGAAGATTCGTTCTGGAGGTTGAAGATAATGGCTATGAAGCCGTTTTTTTCGTGTTCTCTGCAGAGAAGCTGTTGACTGTGTTTGGGGTTGGCGATCGTGAGAGCTTATTGATTAATCTTCGTCCAGTTTGTGTACGCGGGCGCGAGCGGTTGTAATGGGAAAGGTCACCAGTCGGTTGACCGGTTTGTGCGGGATTCTGATAGACTAACGGTTTGTTGTACGAATAATGGGAATCTTGGGTTTCCGATTCCACCAAAGATGGTCCGATTATATGAGCTTGTCTAGAAATACTTGAAATAAGTAAATTCCTACCTAATGCTTTGAGTACTTACAATCCGAAAATGTTTATTGTTTGGCAACCGGAATCAGAAATGCAAGTTGGAACTTTTTATTGCATCTTCGGTGTACGTATCTGAACGAATCTCTGGTTTCAGAAGCTATCCGCTTAATTTGCCGTCATCGCCCACGTTGAAGTTCCCAAGCATCATAAGGCCAACTTGTCGACCTTCTAAGCTTTTTCTCTGTCTATCTTTCACTGTAGAAGAATCTCCTGTGGACTTTCTCCTTAATTTCAATCGATCCAACTAATCCCTTACCTCGATAAAGCTGATCTTTTGACCGGCACGATCTCTGCAACCCCTCGATCATCTGCACATTGTGTGGTGATGCCGTATTGATGCTCCCTGCAACCCCGCTAGGTACTGTACATCTAGATTTGATTTTATTAATTTCTAACCGCTTCCAACGGGAATTCAGCCTATTCAGACAATCTTTTCGTTTTTTTTTTTGCGAAAAACCAACGCCATTGCGTTTCCATTCCAAAAACTCCCGGAGAAAGGAATCAATCTCTAATTGCACATCGATCGCGATTTGACATGCGCCCCATTCGCGTGGTGCATGTACGCGAAGAAATTTTGGGTGGTCGCATTTCGCCTCGATTTCTCGGCTTCTTTCTGTCCACAGGTTGGTAAGCCGTAGCACTTTATTGCGAAAAGCAAAAAACAATCGACAACGATACCATCCGGAACGCAAAATCCTCTCGGAAGCCGTAGGCGTTGATTTTGTTCGAACCCATATTCGGGACTTACTTCGGGGGGATGTAAGAGTTTGACCCACTTTGTCCATAAACCCACGGGGACGCAGCATTTTTTGGAGTTGATGAAGAATTTTGTGCGCGAGTCAACGAGGTCGATTATCTTTTGTTTACAGCTGGTGCAGGATAGGGAGTGGTGTGCGGATGAGGTTGAAAGTAGCGCCCGAATTCCAGAACGTTCAAATAAGGAAACTGAAAGCTTCTCCTGATATCTCTCCGGTAGGTTTTTGGTTTGGGCGAGAAGTGAAACTTCTTTGGTGAAGTTTTAATCTCCGTGCAGACGTGGTTTAGCCTGGCAGCAAGTTTGCAAATGTGCCATGGGGACCGATTATGTTTAAATATTTTTATCGTTGTATTTAGAATGGTAATAAGTAAGACTACTGCTGCTACTACTGCTGGTACCACTGCTAACCCAGTACGACGACAAAATATTCTTTCCGCCACCACATTCGTTATACGCTGGGCTGACAATAAATTCTGTCGTTCCCGGTCTTTGCTCCAAATAAGAATATTAGCCGTTGGTGGTGTTTTCCCTAGACGTGGTTTCCCGGTGCATGGCATCCAATAAACGTAATAAGCCTCCGAACGTCAGTGATATGGGAACACGTGGAGATGAAAATTTATTGCTAAACCCTTACCACCTTTCTTCACGCCCCGTTCACCTGTTCTTTACCACATTTGCTGACCCGGATATCAGTTAGCGTCGTACGATGTCAGAGGTCGCTAACCGTCTTTCCAGGGAGGGGTTGCGCGCATATGCCCACACATTGGCCCAGTTAGAACCACCATCACTACCACCGACCGGAAGTACAGTTTCATGTTGCCATACTGTGCAAACTTATTTGCCTGCAGCGCTCGCAGTTCCCGGTTGCAGTCGGTGCTGTTGTGATGTGATTGGATTTCGCCGATGATTGATGGACGAATGAATGTGGATTGTTACCGGAGGCAATTGAAGTGTTATTTACTTTTCACTACCAAGCCCTTCCTCCTTCTCCATTCTACCCATCTCGCACCTGGCGAGGTAGTTACAGACGTGATACGAGTGCCCCAATTGAGAGCCATAATCGATCAATTGTTTAATATTTATTTGTTTAACCTAGTACACACCGGGTGCTGCTTCCGTAAGTTCCGCTCGGAGCACGTGAACTTGCCGGTGCATTTTAAACCCATAAAATAATAAACACTTTTTTTTGGACGCTTTTAACCATAAGTTTGGTTTTATGGTACGCTAAAGGCGCGAACAAAACTAGCGGTTGATGATTGCTGTAAATCAATGTTCTGTAATTGGATGTTGTCTTAATTACATCCTGTTTGATTAGAGGTGTTTCCGTACCGCTTCTAGTTCCTTCCGTAGTTGCTTAAGACTTCCTTGTTATGAAATGTTATTTTGTTTCTTTCGTTTCAAGTAATTGAAGGTTTACTTGGAATACATTTTTTATCTTAATTAAAAAATCAATTTTTATTATAAATTAATCAATAGGATTTGGATCTATTGGATGTTTTATTGATTCCAAGATTCAAGATCAATAATTTAATGAAAATGAGCACATTCTTAAACTACACAAGGATCACAAGCACTGGCAACTTTCAGAACTTCCGAATTTTAGCACACCGTTAATTTGAGCTTACATTATTATATTATTAAATCACAAACTAAGTATTTGGGCTAACACTTTATTCAATAATGTAACTAACTAACTATTACCATTAAAGTCTCTTTCCAAGTTCAATATAATTGAAATCCAATGGACTAACTGATGCTTGAAAATTGAACTTTAAATTAAGATTGATTATTGTCTCACCATTACCACTTTCCTCCGAAAAATCAAACAACATTAATAGCATACTAATATCAACCTTGTGCTCATCAATTTTCTTCCCCCAAAAGAAAAAAGCATATCTCAATTTGGGAAAAAAGTTTCACTTTGAACAACGATCGTTATGGACCATCGTAACTCCACCACACATCGAGCACCCCAACCTTGATCCACTCACGACGGCTTGACGATAGAATTAAGCAGTCATTATTGAGAACTAGTTTTCCCGAAACGTTCAAACGCCCGGTTCGGTTCGCTCGAGACAGCAATCAAGGTCAGCTGCGATGCTACGTTGGATGAAGCTGGGAAATAGCGCCCGATCGAGCATCGGCCGGAAAAGCGAAATTTCCCTCCCCTCCTCCATGACTTAGCCACCCAAAACCACGAATTTGTGTGTCCAAAGTGAGGAGGTCGTGTGAAGAAAGCGCCGCCACCACCACCAGGTACGATCGGGATAAATCGATCGGCGATTGCGGTCGTGCAGAGCTTTCGTCCGTATACAAAACAATGCCAACGATTCGGCTAATGGTTGGCTGCTAGGGCTGGGAAACCGGCACAAAAGTCAATCAGTTAAAATGCGGTGCACCGAAGAGGTCAACCCATTATGTGACCACTCGAGCCCGGTACGTTCGCTTCGTGGATAAGGTAACCGCCACCAGAGTTTTCTTTGCGCAGCAAGCTCTACCAAAGACTGACCGATAATTGCAAAAACATGCAAAAATGCGTTCGAACAAATGCCGTTGGTTCGCCGGTGTTTCGGTATTGATCACAAGCGTAGTAGTACAGACCGCGATGGCTCTTTATTGACTTGCGCGTTGGGTAATGGGCTGACATTTCGACTGCGAGAGTTGGGATGCAATGGGGGTGGAAAAAAAACCTAAGCGCCCTTTTTCTTCTCGAATGCAACAAGCAAATTTGTAGACTTTGTGAACCCTTCTCTCCATCCCACAGTAAAGCGTCGCGCAACGACAGAACGCTTAACTAAATCGAGTTAAGCATGTGTCAAAGTGTCAAAGAAGGGAGGGCCTTAGAAAAGAAAAGAAATAAATCTCCTCACAATACGATCGCTAATAGTAATAAGCGGCTAGAGTAAATGGCTGTGGCCAATTTGTTTGCTGCCAGTCCGGTCCGGCTACAATTTGTTTCAAACCTTTTGCGAAATTTATTGAAATATCACGTATCAGTCCTGTGTTGTGGGCCGGCCCAACAGTGAACGAAAAACAAGGGTCCACTCAAAGTGCTCTCCCAACAAGGGTCGGGTTGAGGCTTGTAGTTTTTCCTCACGCTCATTTTAAGTATGATTACAATTTCAACTTTTTGCAGGGAAAAAACGAATCACGCATCAAAAGTACAAAATAAATACAAGAAAAAAACTACATACATTGAAAATCGTTTAACAGCACATCGCTGGCAGATGCGTTTTGCATACGATAGCAGCCAAGTGTATGTGTTGTACGTGGCACCCTGAAGCAGTGAAGCCCCGGGCAAAAAGTCTCAATTATCCTTCCACGAGTGTCCACGTGTCGTTCGGCCAGGGTGTTTCTGATTTTATTTTCTGTTTCATTTCACTGATCCCCAACCAAAACAGCCAAAGCGAACACGCACTCTGCTTAAGCTTGCAAATTATTATTTTTTGCCCCCCTCATCCCGGATTTTCCGGCCTTCTAGTGTCAACAAAAAATAAAATAAAGGATCGATCGTGCGAGGCTTCAAGAAAAACGTGTCACCCGTGTGTGTGCTTTCGGACCAGAACAACAGCCTCTGACAGCATATTGCACCGTATCGTTTGAATGTTCGAAATATGTTTTTGTTTGGCTTGCGTTCTTCACATCACCTCACCGTAGGACAACTATTGTGACCGCATGTTTTCGGTGACCGAGTGTTGATAATGGGTTACGCCGTTACCTCTACCGATTGTTGATGATTACGATGGTTTGGTATTCCACGTGTGGGTGGGCCTATTTAATGTAATGCCATTAAAGCCGTTTTAAAGACATTTTCCATTGAACTGGAGCGCATAAAGTGCAGGTAGAAGAATTTATTGTAATAGGCGCTGGTGGGCATAAGCGATAAGTAAAGTCTGGTTTTTATGAGCATTTGTTGTTTTATGAATGGTTTTATCCAAAAATTCAATAAATACTAGAGCTTTTTTTCGAAATGAAGTCATAATCATTTTATGGCTGCTTTTCTGCGTTTTATACCACGACATTTTGAAGTAATTTGCAGATACACATTCAGAATACGGTTATACACCATTTAAATGGTCGCTGAGTAACTGTCTCTTGAATTATTAGGGTTGATTTATCATGCTAGCTTTGAAAGAATGAATTTTTAGTTCTTTGAATCAATTAAATTAAATAGATTTAGGAACGATTGAGAATTTGTCCGAGGACATATAATTTCAAATGGTTAAGCATCTTCATTGGCCGGCAACCAAAAATATCCTCAGCAAGGGAGTTAAGAGGCTTGTGCCTCGGTTCTTTCTTACTTACGTGTGAAACACACGAAGTTCTTGTTACGATTAATTATTTTTGATTAACTTCACTGAGACCGAGCCACTATGCCACACACCGGTGTCGTGTGGAGTGTCACCCGATTCGTCGTGCTGTGTGAGATATACTGTGACGTTAACTAGGGTATTAGTTTAAAAATTGTGTTAGTAAATGCATTCTTATACGCTAGCAATACAGTATATTGATTTATGTAAAGTAAGGTTTACAATATCCTAGCACTTAGACTGCCAAGTAGAAACCATTAAAAAGATATGAACAAAACATATGGCTCGCAAAAAAGAGGATGCTCCTGGCTTGGGATCATGCATCAAAAGTACAAAATAAATACAAGAAAAAAACTACATACATTGAAAATCGTTTAACAGCACATCGCTGGCAGATGCGTTTTGCATACGATAGCAGCCAAGTGTATGTGTTGTACGTGGCACCCTGAAGCAGTGAAGCCCCGGGCAAAAAGTCTCAATTATCCTTCCACGAGTGTCCACGTGTCGTTCGGCCAGGGTGTTTCTGATTTTATTTTCTGTTTCATTTCACTGATCCCCAACCAAAACAGCCAAAGCGAACACGCACTCTGCTTAAGCTTGCAAATTATTATTTTTTGCCCCCCTCATCCCGGATTTTCCGGCCTTCTAGTGTCAACAAAAAATAAAATAAAGGATCGATCGTGCGAGGCTTCAAGAAAAACGTGTCACCCGTGTGTGTGCTTTCGGACCAGAACAACAGCCTCTGACAGCATATTGCACCGTATCGTTTGAATGTTCGAAATATGTTTTTGTTTGGCTTGCGTTCTTCACATCACCTCACCGTAGGACAACTATTGTGACCGCATGTTTTCGGTGACCGAGTGTTGATAATGGGTTACGCCGTTACCTCTACCGATTGTTGATGATTACGATGGTTTGGTATTCCACGTGTGGGTGGGCCTATTTAATGTAATGCCATTAAAGCCGTTTTAAAGACATTTTCCATTGAACTGGAGCGCATAAAGTGCAGGTAGAAGAATTTATTGTAATAGGCGCTGGTGGGCATAAGCGATAAGTAAAGTCTGGTTTTTATGAGCATTTGTTGTTTTATGAATGGTTTTATCCAAAAATTCAATAAATACTAGAGCTTTTTTTCGAAATGAAGTCATAATCATTTTATGGCTGCTTTTCTGCGTTTTATACCACGACATTTTGAAGTAATTTGCAGATACACATTCAGAATACGGTTATACACCATTTAAATGGTCGCTGAGTAACTGTCTCTTGGACTATTAGGGTTGATTTATCATGCTAGCTTTGAAAGAATGAATTTTTAGTTCTTTGAATCAATTAAATTAAATAGATTTAGGAACGATTGAGAATTTGTCCGAGGACATATAATTTCAAATGGTTAAGCATCTTCATTGGCCGGCAACCAAAAATATCCTCAGCAAGGGAGTTAAGAGGCTTGTGCCTCGGTTCTTTCTTACTTACGTGTGAAACACACGAAGTTCTTGTTACGATTAATTATTTTTGATTAACTTCACTGAGACCGAGCCACTATGCCACACACCGGTGTCGTGTGGAGTGTCACCCGATTCGTCGTGCTGTGTGAGATATACTGTGACGTTAACTAGGGTATTAGTTTAAAAATTGTGTTAGTAAATGCATTCTTATACGCTAGCAATACAGTATATTGATTTATGTAAAGTAAGGTTTACAATATCCTAGCACTTAGACTGCCAAGTAGAAACCATTAAAAAGATATGAACAAAACATATGGCTCGCAAAAAAGAGGATGCTCCTGGCTTGGGATCAATCAGTAAGATTAAATATTATTTAACATGACTTGATCAAAATAGTTTTGTCTGAAAAATGTTTAAGAATTTATGGATCAGTATTATTTATATTGTCACCGTTTCATAAGACGAAATCTAATGGTATCCCCGGTACATGACTTCAAAATCAGCATGCTGAAATATTAACAGGTTAACATGATTCACAATTTAATCGTTTTTTTTAACGTCACAATAAATGATGAATATGCCTATGAAGCAATGTGGATAGCTATAAAACTGATATAGTTTAACAGCCTTATTAAGTGAAAACACTTAACAAGTTGTCAGGATAAGCTACTTAAAATAACTTCTAATATACTGCTAGTCGATTTATAAGACTAATAATAATTTTTGAGGTTAGTGTTACTGCTCGAGGTTAGTGAAACTGTTTTATATTGATCCCGCCAAAAAATATTATGTCCATGTCTTATAGAACTGAGCAGTGATACCAACCTCAGTAAGTTAAATTTTTATTTAAATAATTCAAATTAATTATTAAAAACAGATGAGAAAATGTGGTGTATAAATAGTGATTTTACTAATATGATTTAAAAAATGTAACCTCAATTAATTTCCAAACATACACACGACCATTTTCTCTGATAATTAATTTCCCTTCATATCTAATCTTCGAAATCGTCCTTCATTCACCGAACAATTGATGCATTCATTGTCCGCATTATCGCAAAACCGCATCAACAAGCCACGCGCCCAATCACAAACCAATCTGTAACAAAAACACCTTAAACTACCGCCCCATTCGGAACAGAATCCGGTGTGTCCGGGGTGGTTCCGATGCAGCTGCAACGATGTAAATGCAGCTGTGTAATTTTCACGTTGTAATGATTTTGCTTCATTTTTTCCTTGTTATTTCCATAGCGCACAGCATAGCAAAAAACCCCCCACCCAACAAAGTGTGAAAGATTAATGAGCTATTAATAAACGGTTTTAGCTGGACCCCACGAAGTAAAGCTTGCGTTCTGGTTTATGGTTGGGTGCGTTTGTTTGGGGTGATTTTTTTTTGCTTCTTCTGATACTCGCTCTCTCGCCACATGCAACCACCAGACCATGCTGACCGAGCCGAAGATGTAGTTTGACAGCACACGGTGTGAAGGGTTTCTTCGACCTTTATGCCTGAGGGGAAGATAACGATCGGACCGATTGGCGAGCGTTCGAGCGAGCCCGGAGAATCGCGTGTCGGTTGGTATTACCTTGAAACGAAACCTGCCAAAGGTTTCCCATCCTGAAGGGCTTTCGGGTGATTAGAGCGCGTGGCTTTATCGTCGTCTTCGTACGAGCTTTATGCGCTGGTGTTAGATTTTACATATTCATATCCATTTGGGGTTTAAAAATAAAGCTGTACAACGTTCTGATTGAAAATGTCCCAAGGAAAGCGAGAAGAAAAAAAAACGGTTCCCCTATCAGATGTTACTTTCAAAACCTCAACACAGTATGTCACCCGACCAAGTTTGAACTTAATTTTACCATCAAAAGTTCAAAGCAATAAAGCCAAATATTGCCTCGTACGTTTCGGTTCTTTCCTCGGTTCTTCCTGCATCCCCCAAAAAGCTCTCCCCTCAACGAGACCTTGGGTGTATAAATATGGAAAATAAGAACGCACAAACCCAACCACCTACCTTTCTTCTTAAAATATTCTATGCTTAAATAAATTCATTTCCGTTCTCGATAGTCATCCCCTGCGTTGAATGTTCGGGAAAAAGCCACCTGCAGCGTAGCGCTACGCCACCCGATTGCTTTCCCGTTCTAATTGCTTCATTAAAATTCAATGTCTTTGCTCGGTTTCGGGTCTTTTTTTGGGGGGAACGTCGGGCTGCGTGCGTACCGTCGTTTCCCGCCGATGCTGGGCCAGCAGTTGAAACGAGGCAAGATAAAAGAAAGTTTTCTATTTGTTCTTCAGCAGACGATGGGAAGCCATTATTAAAATTATTGGTAAGCAGTTACATTTTCATTTGGTGGTCAATTGTTGGTATTCGATATTTGAAAATTATTAAAATTATACGGATAAATTCATATTACAGATCCGTCGTGCATAAAGTGGGCGTTAGAAAAAAACAAAAAAAGCAATGCCATGCGAGGAAAAACTCGCGATATTTTTAAAATAACCTCAACATGATGTACCACCTTCATTTTCTCACACACTTGCGAGTGCCCTTTATAAAAATAAACCGACACTAGCTAATTTGCACCGACGCGCCCTTCGCGCACAATGTAGGTTCGTTTATGTGGGCCGCCCGGTTTCATAAAACCGTCATCATTTCCACTCCAACAATTCGTTTGTTATTGTTTTTCATCATCGCATACACGCACAAACACATACCACTGATCCTAATCGTAGACAATTAAACCGTACCAACATTATTATTGCGCACAACACAATCGTAACGAGCGCACTGGGACAAACAGACGCAACATACAACCGGAGAGAAGGCTTCAGGGAAAGACTTGACACAGAAGGTTTGTAATGGTAAAAGAAACAACTTCAAGGTTGTTTGTTGTGCCGTACTTGAAGTTTGGAAACATTGAGCACTCGTGTTTACATCGAACCTATCCAAAAAACCACTGCAAATCTGGAGTATAAACATTGTAAGCAGGTCGGAAGTGCATTAAAGTGATTATTATTTAATGTGCGAGCTTATGTTTTATTCCCAAACCACTCCTGCTCGTACATAATTATGTTTTACTCGGTGTGTTTCACCTTGAAATTAATATAGTGATGTTGTGTTGAACGCATACAGAGCGTAGTATACAAAAGGGCGTGTAGCTCAGTAACCTTCGAAGAACTCCCGCTGGTGATTAGTTCCGGCAGGTTGATAAGCATCCTGGTGCAGTAAACAGAGCGTGCCCAATGCAGTGCTTTTGCATGTACGATGATGCACACCTCATCAAAACTGAACTTTCGTGCAGTAAAGGTACAGGGTTGTCTGGGAAAGTTTGTACAGCGAAAGCAACCCCTTGTCACAAGGATTCTTCCAAGTAACCCTGTAAATTACCTTCCACGGTTAGAGCATCACGTGCTGCTTACGATTGATCGATAATTTACAATCAGTTCGTGGTTTTCCCACACGCACACACAAAGACTCTATAGTGGACGGTCCGTGATAGCTCCTTCAACACCAGCACACCGGGGCAAGGTTAAGTTCGTCTGTTACCAGCATCTCCCTGCTCACGCCTGACTGCTTCCGTTCAATATCCGTTCCTCCCGGTGGCGGATAAACCATGCCGTGCTCTAATTGCACCTACCAAACTTCACGATTTTAGTGCGCTTTCCACGTCTCAAACGGCGATTGTAAACCTGAACCGTGTGCTCACGCGATTATAGTTATTACATCGCTTCTCTATGGTGCCCAATGCTGGCCGTGGGCCTACCTTAAATATTTCGGAAAACTTCAACACGGACCTCCAACCGTCGGAGGTCATTGGGCTAGCTTCTAATTTGGTTACTAGCTATTTTATCTACCCCACAAACTAAACCAAAGAAAAGGTCACGCAAATAAGTACGCTAGACTCTTAACCTCTCTTGAATCTCGAAACTGCGGAAGGCTTTTGCATTTAGCAGCTAACTCGCCGACAACTAAGAAAAGAAAAGGTCAACAAAGAAGGCTTGGTGCTGCACATTGCCTAACCAGCCAGGGGTTCAGCCATCGACCGTACGCACGTGTAATTAGCCGGCTGGGCACGTGAAGTGTACCGGCCGCATTTTGTTTGATCGATCGATCGAATGCCGTCGATCGCGCCCGCTTTTCGACAGCTATTGCCGGTGCCGGTGGATTGGCAGCTTGGGTCGGTCGGCGTAGGCCAAGGTTCACGTTTACGCTTCGTCGTTTTGTGCTTGATTGTTCATGTTGCTTAAAAACGCAAAACGATGCTGCTGTTGAATGGCGGGCGTTAGTGTCGGTTGCAGTGAAGTTGCATCTAATTTCTTCCACAGCCAGCAGGCCGACGACGATGGCTGCTCGCTCATTAGCTGCACACGCACCATGTACCGGACGCCCCTTTTTGATTTGTGATTTGAATTTACCGAGTAGCAGTAAACTTTAACTGTGCACTGAGGTGAGGCCAAGGACAGTGCGGATTGATGGCCTGTTGTGTGTTGCTCGGTGGTTCGGCAAACGGTTCCGAAAATAAAATGAAACATACAAAAAACCCGAGCGAAGTTCAGCGGCAAATCGTGCTGTCAATTATTTCAATTATATTTGGACAACGGGCACGTTCTTCTTCGTCGTGCTGATTGGGGAAAGGCATTGGTAGTGGGTCGATTTGGTACTGTTGGTTTTGCTGAATACTTTAAACAAACTGTAAATAGCTCTAGGTACGGGGTGGGTTAAGAACGTGGGTTTTCTTGTTGAAGCGAACTTTGAAACATTCATTGGTTGTTTTAGGATCAATATTAGACAGTTAGTAATAGACAGTTGGATGTTTTGTGTCATTTTTGTGGTGTGGATAGATCCTTTTTTCTCTTTTTCATTTCATGAAGGTTTGAGTTGAAAACAGATTATCGGTTGAAGACAGACCAGATGAAGTTCTGAGATGAAGACAGACCAAATTCACTACTGAAATATTTTTTTCAGTCAAGTTCTTCCATTCTCATCCAAGAGATTCTACTTCTTTAAGCACAGATAACAGCCGATGAGCGTTTATTGTTTGCAACTCTTCTGTGGTTTTGAAGAAGGTCCTAAGATTTAGTCTCAACAGGATATGAGTAGACACTTTGTCTCAGGTTTACAGAATATTGACAGTAGTACAGTGCCGATAGTCTTTTGATTTGTTGGTAGATTTTATTTAATGTTTATCTTCTGGCGGTTCTGATGAAATTAATCGATGCCCAATCAGTTCGAAAAGATCACATACTTTTAGATGAATAAAGTAACATAGCGAAGACTTCGGACTCAATTCTCATTAAGGAGAGAACACAGACATCCCGAAACGAATTTTATCTAAGCCTTCGGTAAAGAGTCTTCTTTTGATATCAATTTCAAAAATCAATTGCAAAATATTACAAGAAGATTTTTTATGACTCTTAATACTAGAACAATTAATTGTAAAACAATTGTATTCTACAAAAAAGTTAAAAAACTTTACAATTTCAATTAAATTCAACAATGTGCAAAACAAGAGCAAACAAATCCCTTATTCACACCTTCAAAAGCAATCCGATTAATTACAAACTAAAACCCTAGCTCCCGACGAAGCAAAATGTAGCTAATTGAAATCAAATTTTCCTCAAAAACAAACCATTTCCCCCGGCTGCTTTTGGAGCAACGAACGGCCCTCGCGCCACGGGTGAAACGAACCGACAACTCAACAATAAACAAACACCGCACGGTTAATCCTAAACTCCTAAAGCATCCTGGCGGGCTCCCAGGGCTAGGGTAAACAGCGCTGTGCCGGCATTTGTCATTTTCCCACTACTACCGGTCGGGAAAATGCCTGAACGTGCTCACATTTCAAGGCCATTTCGTAAAATAGTGGTAGTTGCGCCGTACCCGGTACGTCACAACCGGTAAACCCCGGTAGGCAGACAGCAACTTCCAGCGGGTAGCAGCAACAAGACAGACGGACCGACAGACAGTCAGCCAGCCAGTCAGCCAGACCTGACCGTCAGTGTTGTTCGGTCGGGAACGGTTCGGCGATGAAAGTTGCGCAGAATAATTTAATTAAATAACATCCATCGTGAAGCAATCTGGAACTTGCCACTCATCTTGCCGGTTCAAGTTGATTTCATAAACTAACTGTGTGGCGCAGACGTGGAAGAAAAATGGAACAGGGAACCCGAAATGCTACCAAGTTACAATTTCTTTTCAGTTGGCACTGCACCCAAAACGTGCCGGCGGAAATTCGTGGTGGAAATGGTTCCTTTTCTCGTGCGCCAAACATGCCGAGATGCACTGTGGATGTCTCATTTTGAGACATGTTGGCTGAAACACTTTCCAAATCCACCCTCCGCCGTAGCTAATGTCCTTCGCAGCGCCGTGTGCTGAAAAGCTTTTCCCCGTGAAAGTTCGCACAGAATCGTTGGTCGGGCTGCGCGTGAAGCGATGATGGCTGCTCGATGAATGTAATTGAGATGCACTCCGCACCAACAGCGCTGTGCCGGCATTTGTCATTTTCCCACTACTACCGGTCGGGAAAATGCCTGAACGTGCTCACATTTCAAGGCCATTCCGTAAAATAGTGGTAGTTGCGCCGTACCCGGTACGTCACAACCGGTAAACCCCGGTAGGCAGACAGCAACTTCCAGCGGGTAGCAGCAACAAGACAGACGGACCGACAGACAGTCAGCCAGCCAGTCAGCCAGACCTGACCGTTAGTGTTGTTCGGTCGGGAACGGTTCGGCGATGAAAGTTGCGCAGAATAATTTAATTAAATAACATCCATCGTGAAGCAATCTGGAACTTGCCACTCATCTTGCCGGTTCAAGTTGATTTCATAAACTAACTGTGTGGCGCAGACGTGGAAGAAAAATGGAACAGGGAACCCGAAATGCTACCAAGTTACAATTTCTTTTCAGTTGGCACTGCACCCAAAACGTGCCGGCGGAAATTCGTGGTGGAAATGGTTCCTTTTCTCGTGCGCCAAACATGCCGAGATGCACTGTGGATGTCTCATTTTGTGACATGTTGACTGAAACACTTTCCAAATCCACCCTTCGCCGTAGCTAATGTCCGTAGCAGCGCCGTGTGCTGAAAAGCTTTTCCCCGTGAAAGTTCGCACAGAATCGTTGGTCGGGCTGCGCGTGAAGCGATGATGGCTGCTCGATGAATGTAATTGAGATGCACTCCGCACCCTTCTCCTTTTCACTTGCAGCACTGCAGTTCTGCATGCCAAATGGCAGCATGCACACTAGATCTACTGTCAAGGCACGGTTTGTGTTGTTACTCAACTCTTCCACTGTGTTTAAGCGCGGTACGGAAGTGCAGTAAATTTCTGTCAACCCACAAACTCTACGCCCTTCATCACATTCCTTCCGCCAGCCAGCGTCTCTAGGCTGCCGCCCATTTGAAACCTGAAACTTGCTTCTTCTCTTGAGTCATGGCTTCCACCCGGCTATGCTGAATGCATTTTCTATGCTTTGCACAATGCGTGTGTGCGCCCATTTTCCACCCTTACTGTTTGTTTTACTTACTGCACTGGAGCTCTGGATTGACTGGCAAATTGCCTTCCGTACACACATACACAAGCGCACAATCGTACAAATTAAGTGTCTCGCCGACCCGTTTTCTTGCTAGCCCGGCCCGGCTTGGAAAATGGAATTGAAATTCATATTTGACATAATTAGTAGGGTAATATATTCATTGCACCGTGGCGCTTTCCTCGTCTGTTTTTCACCCCGGGGCCGGAGGATTTTATGGCGATTCCCACCCATTGCTCTTTATATAAAGGCAAGCGAGCATTGCAGCAGATCTTGCCTGAAGGCGTATATCCTCCGATGGCCGATCACTTCACCGGGTCGCCCGTTTATCTTGTAAAACCGCCCCATCGTATTTCGGGCCCGATCCATCCTTTTGCACAGTGCACAGTAAACGATCCGGAAAATGTGTTTCAAATTGAGTGTGTGTGTACGTTCCCTGTGTGTGTTTTGGTGGTGAACGAGCAAGGAAAAGTTTAAATTTGGAAGGAGATCCTATACTGCACTTTTGGCTTTCCGACCGGAGGTTCTGGCTGACACACAAATCGTCTGTTTTCGTGTGCAAAAAGGAGGAAGTTACACTGTGTGCACATCACAATCATCATTATCAGCATCGTTTGACTTCATTCGCGTTTTGTTTGGTGTGGCACAATTGAGTGGCCGAACTTGTTCCTTCCGTTCCGCGATTCGAAACCTATTGTGCCTTGTTGTTTTTCTCTCCCCTACTTTCTATCCCAAGCAACACCAGTTTCGGGTAATACTATAAAAGAAAAGCTGTTACCAGTGTGCCACCGGTAGAACTGAGCCTGTTGCCAATTTGCGAACGACTCGTTCACGGCCACCATACACAACGAGGTGGAAAAACTGGGAACCCTTTTTAGGTGGGCTAACTAGCCGTAGCCTACCGGTGCAAGCCATATAATTGCACATGGAGCGGAAACTGGATGGATGAAATTAGCGTAAAATTAGTTGTTCACAGATTTGGCCCAGCACCGGGTAGTTCGTGCAGCCGTCAACGTCATCGAATCGAAACGCTCTACACCTTGCCAACCCAGTGCCCAGTGTGCTGGAAATGCTGGGGAAAAGCCGGTGACGATATTGTACGCTCAAGGTTGCTACTCAGTTCTTGGGAAAATAATCAGCGAACGCTTTTCTGTCAGTAGGGCAAGGATGCGAACTTGTGAGCAAGCGTGCAACTATGTACTGCTACTGTTTGTTCGTGTCCTTCAACGCTCGCGATCTTGAATGGAGCTGATAGCAGCGTACCGTGTTCAATGGAAATGTACAGCTGTTGCTGCTGTTGTTCTTGTGGACGGCGAAGGTTGACTAGCTTCCTGCCGAAGGACACGCCTTGGTTGCATGCAGTTTTTATCATTGCATTTAGTAATGGATACGTAAAGAAGGATGTTTGCCATCAGTGCAATACAAAGGAAATGAATTTTTGTGCATAAAAATCTTGAATCGTTCAAAGTAGGATTGTAGTGAATGAAAAGCAAAATACTTTTCGAGTGAAAGTGTATGGCAAAATGTGAAACATCTTACGAATCAATCATTTTAATTTCGTGTTCTGCATTATTTCGAAATAAAAATGTTGATAAGAAAACATTGTTTTATGCCAAACAAAACATCAAATAAAAGAACCAAAGCCGGAACAAAAATAATATAGATATTTTGTTTCAATAATTCTTAAATTAATTGAATTACTTTAGCAGATTGTGTTTAATAAAACAAAAAAGCTTGAATATAATAATTAATTAAATGCTGTAAATTATGAAACATGCAAAGATCCATTGCATACATTCAGGCTTGATGAATCTAGTAGATTTAGTAGTTAACCTAGAGGTTTTATATCCGCTTTAAAGCTATTATGGTACAATTTTTAATCATCAAGGTGCATTTTTTGGCTTAACGAGCTGCTAATTGATCTTAAAGGCTTACCAGACCATGTTGTTGGATAGTCAGTCCTCACTACGGGAGGAACGTACCGGAAACAAACGAATCTTTTCTCAAATAAGAGACCTAAGATTGATAAAATATTACACGAGAACTTAACTTCCTTACAATTTCGTAACTTTATAAAGTTACTATCGAAACTTACATACCTTCAAACGTGATGAACTCAATCAACAAGCGACATTTAATTTTTCCTAGCACACAATAGTGTGAAACAGAGCCCTGATAAGAACTCATTCAACAAAATACATTTCAACACCATCCATGCTGTGAGCTTTTAATGTTTTCGTAGAAAGCGACGTACACAGCAACCGCTTTTTGTTCCGAACTGGTAGGACAAAACAAAATCTAAACCGAACACATAACGCTTCTCAAACAGTTTTCCCTAACACATACACTGTGTGCACACGGAATCTAGCCAACTGCAAACACAGCTAAAGTATTTGCATTTCCTACACATACCCATTGCCATGTCTCGTTCTGCGGTTGCCCTTGGTACAGTTTTCAATTTCGTATTTCCAAACCCACCCAAAACACCTAAACCGATGGAGGCCACAAAGCGGAATGGAAGCGTTTCAATATTCCGTTTTCCCGCGCTTTGTTCCACCCGATAAAGGTGGGAAAATCGGGGTGCCCGATTCTCGGCCCTAGCAAAAGTTTATAATTGACAAAAGCGATCGGCACATTTTTCGCGCACCGGTCTGTTTCAATCGGTTATGGTGTGCCGAATTTCCACGCCGAAAGTCGCGTGCCGCGTACGGTTTCGGTGTCGATTGAACTATCGATTCTCAAGCTTCACGCTACGCCAACCTGTGGCGCCAACCTGCTGGGTGTTGTTTGGACGCGTGTTGGCGAGTGGTGGAAAATGGTGGAGCTCCAAAGTGTTGCGATTTTTGGGGCGGATATCAGCTTTTGCTGCCCCGTCCACCAGGAGGGGGCACCCTTTTCGTCCGAATTTCTACCTCACTCGCGGTGAAATATAACGATTGTGATAAATTGTTTCTTCTTCCGGGAGGTTTGCTCCCCATTTCAGACGAATCAAGCGCTCCGGTCGGATGTGGAAAAGCTTCGATATCTGGTTGGTATTTTGAAATTGTTTGTACCCTTTTTTAGCTACCTAGAACGTGTGATAATCCCAGCGTGGTGGATTGGTGCTGGTTTGACTATTTGTAATGCACTGGTGAATAAATGCTCATTACGCGCCGGCATCCCTAGCGGTGGATGGGAAATTGGAAAATCACTCCCGAACTTTCGAGCTGTTTGGCGGATTGCGGATGAGTTGGGGTAACATTTTCCCGGCAAGCAGAAACAGCGGCGGAAATACACAGAACGCTAATTTCCTCTTTGTATTCTGATGAGTTTAATTAATGAACCACAATCGTTTAATGCATAATTATGCACCATGTTATGAAATCACGGCGTAACGGTGATCCATTTCAACCTCCGCCATCCCACCCCAAAACGGAACGGAATGCCATTGACAGTGAAAGCCGTTACTCTTTACTTTTATTTGCACAATTTTTGAGCAGCTCCATTTTCAGGGTCTGGCCGTGGAAAAGAAAGGAAAAAGGCAATGCCGCTCGTTTGCGGATATTTATGCTGCCCGGAGAGATCTCATAATAGCTCACCATGCCGCCTGTTGATTGCCAGATTCTTGCGATCTCTTTTTTCGCGCCGCTTGTCTTTGCCCACCCAAGAAAAGCTGGTTTTTCTGCTGCGAGCATTGCCCATGTGCTCGTGGTGCCAAAGCGCGTGATGCGAAAATTGCGTGACCAAATCCAACGGCCCGTTAAACTTGTGCAAATGGCCATTGGTAC
This sequence comes from Anopheles maculatus, assembly GCA_002091835.1. NCBI lineage: Eukaryota > Metazoa > Arthropoda > Insecta > Diptera > Culicidae > Anopheles > Anopheles maculatus. The sequence continues at coordinate 96,193 of KZ061653.1, forward strand.
ACTACCGAAAGGAAAACAAAGTTAAAAAATAAAACCACAGCTCTGAAAACTCCCAAACTCCGGACCTTTCAGGGAGGAGGCATTGTGTATCCGGTTGAGTAATTTTTGGGGCAGATTTATTCACACCGATTCCGATCGGAACGGGCCCAGGCGCTTCAATACGCACACAGAAAACAATCGATTGCCCATTTCCGCACAGCATACAACCCCCGTAGAACGGCGCTGGAAGGAAGCTGCACAGTTCCGGAAGTGATGAAACGTAACAAACGTAACATCAATACGCAATGTCAAATGAATAAAGTGGCCGATTATTTGTTCCTTTTCGGTGTGCATTTTTTTTTTGGTGAATCTTTTAAAGCAGAAACAGCATGTCGTTTTGCGCGTCATGTGTCTTGTCATGCGATGGAAATTCAATTGACTTGCCGCTGACCCACTGTGTGCACTAAGCGGAGCACCCCAAACAGTGAAGTGAACCTGTCAACAGCACGCGCACACACACGCACACCTGTTATAGGAAGATGTGCAGCACGTGTGTGTGTGTGTTGCGGTGGATTTTTGAAATGGCTTAATAATTTACCAACCCCCGGACGATGTTTCACAGGAATTCAATGTCATGCCGTCGTTGTACGTAGCGAGCGAGAGGTCCAGAAGCACGTCGTGCGCTCTGATTGACGTGCCGAAATTGGTACACTCGTAGGATTTTGGGGAAACGTTCGAAATAATTCAGTAAAGTGAAATTTGTACTTTTCCGATGACAGGAGATGATGTTTAACAATTTCCAACGCGGCGGTGATACGAACATGTCAAGAGGGGCGATTCGGAATATTTTGTTGATGTGATGCTGAAGGTTAAATTCCAGATACTGGGAATTGATTGGGATTGAGGGTGAAAATCCTTGAAATTCTTCGGAAAGGAGGATATTTTAATCTGTTGTTTATTATAAGTCATTCGTTGTTTAACAACCTTCAAACCTTACAACTGTGACCCCTAAAGCCCTGAAAGTATGCAATTTATTGTACTTTGACGGCCAGATCATTGAAAGAATATTAAAATTAAAGGATGTTTCAACATATTTATGGTAATCTACTTTTCGGGGTCTCAGACCACCATAAAAACTGACCCATTTGATTTAGAAACTCAGCAAAATGATGTCAAAATGCGAGAAACTTTAGTTGTTAGTAAAATGAATATCCACAAAATACTAGGAAACCGATTCAAAGCATCATACTCCCCATCTATCATTTCCCTGTGTGTTTTTTTTTCAACACAAATTAAATTGAGGTACAACATTGCCATTAACTCCCAGCCAGTTGTTGCACGCTCCTGCCAGTTTAAATACCCATAAACAACCGAATAAAATCACCATTAAACAACCCATTTAATGTACATATAATGCAGCGTAACGATACACACAAGCAAACACCCATTCGCACTTACGGCCAAAACGAGCCTTGCGAACGGTCTGTACGCCTTATTATCGTTAATTGCATTGACACTCGGGCCTCGGTGTGTGGCGTAGCGTTACCAGTTCAAAAATACGCTAGAACGCAGTACATCGGGCAGAACCGTGTGACGTTCGACTTTCGGTGCTAGCTCCCCTAGGTTTTGGCCAGATGCTATTGGACAAGGTATGCAACATGCCAGCCAGCCGACACCGGACAGTTGGCACGCGACTCACATTGGGGGAGTAGGAGATATTCGTCGTCGCCTTTCGTCACGGTTTTTCTTTCAATTTGTGCAAAGTTAGAGCACACACAGTGGACACAGTGGAACCACACATTTATTGGCGGGGAGGGGTTGTTGTCAACCAGAGGCTTTATGGCTTACAGGAGATTGCAGTTGTGTTTGTTTAACCATTGTACCCGCTAGATTTAGCGCTCTCAAGTGACGCGGACCGGTATTAGTCATCGGGACGGTATTGTGGCACAAGAAAACCACCTCCTGGACAGAACGGAGTTGATATAATTCTTTATGCCTTTGCGCACTTTTTATGGCTAACTCGGGGAACACATGTTTATGTGGGATAAAATGGATAAGAACTTCTGGCCTGTCTAGTCCAACTGGAAACACCCACCGAAAGCATGTGTGAGTGTCTCTCTATTTGCACGACATGCACGTGCTTTTTTGTGGAGTAGGGAAGCCATTTAATTTATGCCAAGCTTGCGTTCCTATCGTCATTACATTCACTAACCTCACCGAGGTATGAGAGTATGTTTTTTATTAATTTATTGAACCTAACGCATTGGGCAAAAAAAAACTCATACCTTCCCAAACAAAGAAGTCATAATTATTCACTCTACCCGATCGCATATCTTCGGTGGAATTTTCTTTATAAGTTAAATAAATTTATGAACCACCATCCCTGTGCACTGTCGGCAGTCCTCGGCTCGGACGCAAAATTGAGGTCTCCATATGTGTGTGTGTGTGTCTCTCTAATGCTAACTATTTCGTATGTGCTTTTTTTTTGTTTAAGAAACTGCGTATGGGACTCTGGCTTATTGCGCTAGTCACCGGGCAAAGCATAATTTATCACGGCACCACTTTCAAATGGAGTCATGGATGGAAACAATAACTCCAAACCCAAACCAAACCTAGAGCAAAAGGACCGCAGCGGTGGTGATGGCGGTAGGTGTGACCACCGGCTCGAAAAGTACCTTTCTCGGGCAGCACAAAAAAGCTAGGAAAAGAAACAAAGTGCGCTGCCAGTGGAAACCGTTTCATACGTGAAATTCATACGGAAATATGTAGATACGCTGTACTGCCCGGTCGAGCGAGCGAATTGAGGCGAGTTCCATTTTGTCTCACTGCGACACCGTTGCAGCACCGTTTGACGATTTATTGTCGTACAGGGAAAGTTACTTTTTCTTGCGGAGCAGCAGATAATTACGCCGTGCCGTGCGTACAGGGCAGGTTCGCGTGGCATGTGAAGCTAAAAGTAAAGCACGGGAAGAAATTGAAAAATTATTTAACTTCCCCAAAAACGATGCCGTGAGTGAATGTGTTTTTTTTTTTTTGTGGATAACTAAAATGGGAGCAAATGCGTAGGCTTTTACTGTGGTGGCACGCGCTATAGAGCAGTTTCAAACTGTGTGTGCAATAAATTACTGCCACGTATGCGCCACAACAAGCCGCCAGGTGAAGGTGTCCACCTTTGCGGTTCACCTCTTGCACTTTCGGAAGCAAGAAGGCTGAGCTATCGTTACAGTAGATCTGGTATCTGCTGGTCCCGTAATTGGTACGGTACGGAGATAGTCTAGTATTCGTATTCTAAAGTGACATCCAAAGGGGCCACTAACCGTAACCGCTTACCTGCATCTTGAACCTACAATGTCCTTGCCGAGGTGCGCAATACCGTGTCTACAGTGTGGAGTAGACAAATTTGAGGATTAATTCTCAATTAACCATATACCGGTGCGCGACACAACACCATCTTAACCAATTATCCAATTTAGACACAAACTGTGCGCACTGTACGCCCTACCGTGCCGTTAAAGCTAAAAAGGTGAGTTATGTTGATTTCTGCCCTCCCGCAATACCGGTTTGTTGACACAGTCCGTTAGAGCAGGCCAAATTTAGCGCTAGCAAGTTAGAAGATCCGGTCACTCGAGTACCGTTGCATTCTTGTCGATGCACACAAACACCCTTAACGGGCGTGCTGGAGTGTATGCCATCAACAGATGTCTTCAAACGTACGACCTTCGCGGGATGCCTCACACCGTTTCTGCATGTTGACCATACCGGGAGCAAAAGATGTCGGGTAGTGCGTCCGATCTGCATCTTTGGATTTTTGTGCGTTGGAACGATGTTACGGCACGATGACATCACCGGCAGGATTTATCGTTGTACGCGCTCGCGAGAGAACCGGGCTGTCAGATGATGAAGATTGATGAAATAGCAAATGCAGCTATGAAGGAGGGTACTCTAGCCAGCATTGGGGCGTACCGTGGACGATGGATTGTTTGTGTAAATAAAAATAAAATCTCGAGTGCTGGATGAGCAATATCTATGGCGTAAGTGTAAAATTTTATGGCGGTGTGCGGCTGAGGTTTCAGCGCCTGAAAGTATGAAATAAAATAGCTTGTTTGGTTTAATATAAATTCCATTTGAATATTGTCAGATTTTTCAATGCATTCCTCACTCAAACTATTAAAAGTGTTTCAACATAATTTAAAATATTTCCTTTATTACCTAATTTTAAATTGAAGATCATTTAGTTTACATGGAGAGCTAGGCTAGCCAATAATCCAATTGATTTCTGCTATAAATAATAATATTTCGTTCTATAAATATTGATATGTCTTAATTTTGGGCCGTTTATTCTATGATCATCAAATTTCAATTGAATTCCACACAACCCGGAGTTAACACCTCTAACTTTTAGCTAATGCTGCCAATTGCTGTTCAAAGTTTTGCTCAAATCGACAACTTACCATAAAAATTGGCACCCTTCAACACGAACTTAAAAAAAACACGTAGGCATCAGCTTTCCACTACCGAATGGATCAAACTTTCTTTCCACGTAGCACAGTACACTTCAAAGTTTCTACGCCCTCTTGCTTCATTCTACACCAACCGGAAGGAAAAGCTTTTCGTAATGAAATTTAGAAATTCAATCCAATATACATTCTTGATGCAGCCCTCCTGCTATTTGACCGATCGTACTCACACATGGGAAACGAAAACTATACGACGAGTGGACTAGAATATGTGGACTAAAATAACGCAACTTTCTTGTTCGTTCCGAAGAGAAAGGGAAAAACGACGCATCGAATTTTCCAACCACCGGTATCATTTATGCCGGCATAACTTCACGCACAGCCCAGCAAAGCCATCGGCGAAGGGTAGATCATTCTGATCAACTTTCTTCAATCACGCAAACGGCAAGATGATTGGTGTCGAATGTAACTTCCACGTCGTGCGGGCGTTCGGTGCGGTGGTGAAGTTTTTCCATGGGAGTTCTTCATTTCTTTAAAGAACTTTGCACCATCAGCTGGCCAGCTGGTGTACGCCTTCCCACGATCCAATTTCTATCATCCGATACTCGGAAAATCATTTGCTGTCCCTCCACCTACTGTCATGCCGCATGCCTTCCGTTTCGCTTTCACCACGGTATGTTCCAGTGGAAAAACAAACCGAAGCCATCCTGCGGTACGGTTGGCAAGCAGAGATAGACCAGAACAAAAAACATAAAAGGAAGAACTGAATGGTTGGTTGTGGGAAATTTTTTAAGAGTTCCTGCTCTCGAACGAACTTATTCTTGGCGGTGGACGAGGTCGTTTTTCTACCGCAGGAAAATTGCCTTCCACCAAGTCAAACACACATTCAAACCGTATGTACGCACCGGAAACGGGTTCATATTCATGTCTCGAAGTAATGTGCCTCGATAGGAACCGTAGCAAGCATGTTTTTCCTATTTGTAAGTCAACAAAATGGTATAGAAAAAAGCAGAATGTAAAGGAAATACTTTCACTTTCCATCCGTTTCACTCTCGATTTCACACAAAATGTCCACAGAGCAGAAGCAAACAAGTGATGCCGAAAAGAAAAACCCTCCACCAGAAGAACCAGGTTTAATGCTTCGATCCGATGGAAGCGAGACGAAAGAAAAACACATCGTCAATCTAACTTTTCCCTCAATTAAAGCTTTATCGGCATGATTGTTTGCGGATTGTCTTTATGTGGGTGTGTGTTTGTTTGTGAGGGTGAAAAGTTTAGCCTTGGCTGAAATAAGCTCACTCGTCGTCGCATCGTCCATCTTTTCCGCCTCTGACTAAGCTTACTCGTCGTCGCATCGTCCATCTTTTCCGCCTCTGACTGATTCTGTTTTCCACGGTCGTAATGGTGCACTACGGTGCTATTGCCACGCGTACAGATTGTTTTTATGCTTCCGGACTACCGGTCCAGTTCGAAGGTGGAGAATGCGATGGAGAGAAAGAGAGAGAGAGAGGGTGGAAATAGGAAAACCGAGGCAGCTTAAGGAATCATTTCCATTATTGCCAATTGTCTCGTCTGCTGACATTTTTCTCCGTTAAGCACCTTTTTCGAGTATGTTTGTGTGGCTTGATGGCGTTTAGAGTGGTGTTTTTCTTTCCTGATGCCGTCGCAAATGAGTGGCAAGAAAATGGGTTCCAAGGAAAAGAATACACACACATACACACATTTCATTGGGAAACTGTGAAGCGAGCAGGCAGTAACGATCGGTGGGTTTAATTCCTGCTTAAACAAACTCGTTAAGCTTCATTTGAATATAGATTTTTTTAATACAATTTTAATTCCCTGGAAATATCAGACTAAATTTTTGAGTATTTTTTTCAACGAAAGAACTTATTTTGAAAGC
>KZ061653.1:110272-168156 GCA_002091835.1 Anopheles maculatus
CTACCGCAGGAAAATTGCCTTCCACCAAGTCAAACACACATTCAAACCGTATGTACGCACCGGAAACGGGTTCATATTCATGTCTCGAAGTAATGTGCCTCGATAGGAACCGTAGCAAGCATGTTTTTCCTATTTGTAAGTCAACAAAATGGTATAGAAAAAAGCAGAATGTAAAGGAAATACTTTCACTTTCCATCCGTTTCACTCTCGATTTCACACAAAATGTCCACAGAGCAGAAGCAAACAAGTGATGCCGAAAAGAAAAACCCTCCACCAGAAGAACCAGGTTTAATGCTTCGATCCGATGGAAGCGAGACGAAAGAAAAACACATCGTCAATCTAACTTTTCCCTCAATTAAAGCTTTATCGGCATGATTGTTTGCGGATTGTCTTTATGTGGGTGTGTGTTTGTTTGTGAGGGTGAAAAGTTTAGCCTTGGCTGAAATAAGCTCACTCGTCGTCGCATCGTCCATCTTTTCCGCCTCTGACTGATTCTGTTTTCCACGGTCGTAATGGTGCACTACGGTGCTATTGCCACGCGTACAGATTGTTTTTATGCTTCCGGACTACCGGTCCAGTTCGAAGGTGGAGAATGCGATGGAGAGAAAGAGAGAGAGAGAGGGTGGAAATAGGAAAACCGAGGCAGCTTAAGGAATCATTTCCATTATTGCCAATTGTCTCGTCTGCTGACATTTTTCTCCGTTAAGCACCTTTTTCGAGTATGTTTGTGTGGCTTGATGGCGTTTAGAGTGGTGTTTTTCTTTCCTGATGCCGTCGCAAATGAGTGGCAAGAAAATGGGTTCCAAGGAAAAGAATACACACACATACACACATTTCATTGGGAAACTGTGAAGCGAGCAGGCAGTAACGATCGGTGGGTTTAATTCCTGCTTAAACAAACTCGTTAAGCTTCATTTGAATATAGATTTTTTTAATACAATTTTAATTCCCTGGAAATATCAGACTAAATTTTTGAGTATTTTTTTCAACGAAAGAACTTATTTTGAAAGCCTTGTTGTGTTTTACTGACCACAAAGTCATCGTTCAGAAAAGTAACACCATTTGCGTCTAGATAATCTCTATAAAGTTTCAAATCGCTTCAATTTCTGTTTTCCCAAACTGCCGTTTATTTAAATCAATAAAAAAATTCAATATCTCCACAAAATTAAACACCCATACAAACGTTTAACTTCTCAAGATAAAAATCAAATCATCCAAAGACAGCTTTACAAGTGATTACGCATTACCAGAACGCAAATAAAGCGCAAGCCCCTGCCATTATTCCACAGGTGTGCCTCACCATTCCGGGGAGCTTTTATGGTATTAACACTTAGTTGCGACTTACACCGCACCAAAGTCTATTCCTACGGGCACGTGTGTGCCAAAGGAAAAGCCACCAAGTTCCTTGCCCGACAAAACCTCCCGCTGACATTAAGCAAACACAACAAACTAAATTAGCTCGTCAACACTTGTGAAGTTTTTCACAAGCGCGATTTTCCTTCTCCTTCGGGTTTTTGCTTAATTTTAGGGTCTTGTTTATCTTTGTTTACGCTGTGCTAAACTTTGCCAATTTTCCTCCAACACAATTGTCACGCGGTACACCGCGCCTGTTGGTGACTTTCATTTTACGTAATGCACTTTTCTTCATCAAGCCACAACATTTTCTTACTTAAAAAAGTTTCGCTTTTCTTCCGTCTCTCGGTACAGATCTCCCCTAGCCGCACCACTTCCTGCGTAGACGGTGACATTTTCCAGCTGGCTGACAGTTCGGCGGCGGCAAGCACTTTTCACTCTCCACCCGGTGACTTGACGAAAGGTAAGCCAGTGTCTTGCTTTTACTTTTTCGGCGGTGGCGCACCACGCGAGTTCACGCGCTCTTTCGCTTCTTCAGGGGGATGAGTTTGTTTTTGTGTTGTGCGTTTATGGAAATAGACACAACAACAAAAAAGCTCTGGGATATGGTTCGCGTGACAGGGGAACTTATTTTGGGAGTCAATTATGCGATTGTGAATAATTAATTCTGGTTAACCGCATGACAGCGAGGAAGGAAGATATGCTTAATGAAGCTTTATTTATGAATTGTATTTTACCATATTAGAATAATTGTTTCTGCTCAATGTTTTGTATTGTCAAGACTGCTCTTTTCACCCTCTTTATACCAAATATTATTTCGCCTATTTTTTTCCTTTTTTATGTACAAACGCTTCGCCAAAAAATGACTACACAAACGTTGCCTTGGTGAGCTTAACGACTGAACAGTCTCATGCGCGTAAACAACTAATGGCAAATGGAATATCGTTAAATCGAATCAAATGCGGGAAATAAAAGCGACCGTGTAGCATAATGTTGGCATGCGAACCAGGCACCACTCATGTGCGGCACAAGCTCTGCACGGGCGGAACCACCTCCAGCGAAAACGTGACATAAAACTCATCCTTCCCACGGCACACACTTATCCGCGTGTTGAAATGTTACACAAAACCACATCATCAGGAATGCTTTTCGCTAGATGAGTGATAGGCCAAAAAATGGAGAGAGACAGAGAGAGAGAAAAAAACCGTCAAATTCGACCGCTTTCCTCACACCGCGTTGCGCGGAAGAAGAACTCAACAAAAAAAAAAATGGGCACGTTCAGACACTGACGAAATATGACAACCATCATCATCTTTTGCACGACACGAGGATGACGACGGGAAAATAAGGATTTTTCCTCGCACCCTCCGGATTTTTCCTCAGAGGAAGCATAAGCGAGTGACAGTTCCGTGAAGGTGTTGCCCGCTTGTCGTGCGGCGTGCGGGATGAGTTGGGTTGGTTGGGAGGTGTTATATTTTCGCACCCCCCCCACACGTGACACCAGACTGTTTCGTGGGTGGGAAAACGTATCCTTAAGAAGGGATGGAAAAATCTGGAGAGAAAATTTCTTCGTTTAAGAATGGTGTAAAAAAATGTGACAGAAAACTCCTTCATGGGGCTGGGAAAAGGTGGTGCCGTTCTTGCCCGGCTTTATCATCCAGTTTGATGGTGTGAAGTGCTGTTCGGTGAATCACCAATGTGTGACAATTAAGCTGCTGAAGCTTTTTTTTTTATTCCTGCCGCGCTAATGCACCTGTAGGACCAATTCATTAGGCAAATTGTCGGTATGTAAACGAGTGGTGGAGTCGCTGAAAATGGTGCCAAATGATGGTAGTAGAATAGGTATCTAATGAGGTTTATGATCTTAACAATCATACGAAGCTGGAGCTGTTTTATTCACCTTTTCGTTTTATTTTTGAGTACAAAATTAATTGAAGGAATTGTAGCGTTTTTATGAAATTGTATTTTTTTTAATGATTATGATGATCTCACTCATTATGTTTATTTCTGTTCTATGGTAAAGCTCACGAAACTCACTTTTAAAATAAGGTAAATTGAAGTGGCAGTGAGTTCTGAGCAATAAAAAGACTTTATATTATTTTTATAAATTTAAATTTAAGTCTAAAGCTTCTCATTAAACGTGGTACGAAAACAACCCTCTATGGGTCTATTGTTGTGTTACACATAAAAAAAGAGTCTCATTAAAGCGCATATAAGTCGGTTTTTTTCCATTTAATCCAATGCTTAAAATTGAACATATTTAAACAATTTCGCTATTTTGTGGAGATTTTCTCAACAATACTTAAAAATATCACGAAGCACTTTATAAACTGAACATAGTGAAATTGTACATTGCAGAGACTGTCAGTTCTCCATCTGAAGGATTTCTCTGCAAGTGTGCTTGGATTTCAAATTGTTGTTTAACTAGTTGAATTATAAGGATAAATTATTCCAAATTTTCCAAAATCAATTATCTTTAGACTGATAACTGATATTATCTTTTAATAAATGGAATGCTCCAAAAGGTAAAATATTGTATGCAAACATGCATTAGTTTCATGGTGCTAGAGCGATCACTGTAAGAACTAAATGAATGACAGATGATGGTATTCAAAAATCGTTACTCAGTATTACAGATGTACCGAGTGAATTATTTTTCAAAACATGTTGCTTTCATTTAATTTTTAAAATACCCAATTATCCATCTATATTGGTGCAATGCAAATAAGTAAAAAAAAATTGCTTTTATGTAAAATATTATAGCAAGAATTATTAAAATATCTCGTTGGGTTTCTATTACCATTTACATTTTTAACTAGCTTTCATAATTTTTTGCTTTATACTGAAGCCCAACTCCCTCCATTATCGTTATCTCGCTTTCGACAACGGATAGTAAAATATGTAAGTGCCTTCGGTTGGCATTTCCTTTGCGCACTTTTCCAACCACAAATGACAGCCAACAGTGGTGATGGTGATAAACATAAAGCAACGAAAAATACCGTACAAATAAAAAATCAACTGCACGATAAGCTTGCCAGGATAAGCGTTCCGGCTTGGATCAGAAATGTACCACGCACATAGCGCGAACATAACTACTTTCCCGTGGCGCACACTTTTGACAAAGCGGGAGTGTCGCTTTGCTATTATGATTAATTTTCTCATCCTCAAACCGTCAAACGCTACGGCAATGTGTCAACACCCTCCCCCAACCGTCAACGAAGGTAAGGAATGCTCTGAGCGCACCATAAAAAACCCTCTGTCAGAAAGCTGCAGCTAATGCTTGGTCGGTTGGGCTTTCCTGGCGCTAGAAATGCTGTGACTTTCAGTGCCACAGTCACATTTGACTGCTCTGACTTAGAGTAATGGTGGCTGACGGGCACGTACCTGGTGCTGGCTGTCGCACGCCTTGCTCCCAGTGCATAATGAACATATCGCGGTCATTAATCTCGTGTTCTTTGCGTCTCTTCTTGCCGGACTGCAGTCTTCAAGCCGTACCGGTTCGGGAGAGAGAGAAATACCTTCTTTTTTGTGCTGGCCGGAAAATCTTCCTACAGCCTGCGTGCTGTCGTCCTACCGGCATAATGGAAAGGTGTGTGCGAGTGTGTGCGTGTGTATATGGTGGCGTGCGTGACACACAAAACAAGAAAAGCTCACCTTTTTCTTTTCGGTGGATAAAGAAGTGGCCGGCAACGAAGGTTCAGGCGTGGCAGAAAAATTACTCGCTTTCCTAGAAGCTTTCATCTAACCACAAGCACTAGCCCATTTTAAGGTGTACCAGAAATGATTCTGCCCGGGTGGGGAGGACTTTTCTTAAGGGCACACCTACGTCCTGAAGTATACAGCACGACCTCTCCCATCAAACGATCCGTGGTGAAATGTTTATTTCACCAGCAAATACCATCCAAAGGCCCGCAGTCCCACAGACCCAACAAGAAAAGAAAAAAACTAAGAAGACAGATCGATTAAGGAAATTATGTCCCGCGGTGCCTATCCACCTGGTTTTTCCTTCCATTTTTTTTGTTTGTTGCCGGTTCCGTTTGCTGCTCCTTTGCTGCGGCACAGAAAACTAATGTACCACATTCAACAGGATATTACACTCGCTCACGAAAGATAAGACACCCGTCGCGTGTGTTTGCGTCAGGGGTTTTAGGTGCGTCATTACTTCGCACGAGGGGTTTCCTTGGACAGTTTTTGGGCGATCTCTCTAAAGGAATTTTCCATTCCGAGCAGCAACGACCAACCACCGGTTGATGGACACTCACCCATCGCCGGCCGAAAATGATAGCCTTTTTTCTCGGAAAAACTTCAATCAACATTAATTGAGTTTAGTTGCGCCGGTTGCGGAATGGTTTAGTGGTCCCCCCCGGCAACCAGTCGAGGTAGGGCTGGCAAATACTACAAAAGGCCCAACACGCTTGGTGCGCAAGGTGTCTGTTTTCCCGGTTGTTTTTTGTAAATTTGATCAAAATAACTCGATTTATCGATACGACCGAAGGCACAGCGGAAGGAAGATGTGCTGAAATGGTTGAAACTGATTGCGGAAGAAAAAGAGTGTCCTCTATGGAGATTCTTGAACCTCCCCCCGGGCAGGGTGAAAAACTAGTCCCCGGGTGAGGACGATTTGTTACGCCCTGTTGGAAAGTTCTTGTTTGTTTCGTTATATTTGTTTTGCCTTTGCTGCCTGTAGGAGCATTTCCTATCAACCAGTTTCACTGCCGTCTAACAAATGGAGCACAAAGGTTCAATTAGGGCGATGAATCTATCCGCTGAGGTACGAGATATTTGCTAAGAGCCTGGGAAAATGAAAAAAGAGGGATAGTTTCCTTTTCTAGTTTTGTTTTTTCCTATGCATCACTGACTTTTCCGAACGATAGTGATCCTAATTCCGTTACTATTCACCAGCATGCTCACGCTCGTGTATGCTGCAACCTTTCTAGATACATAAACTCTATCTCACTACCCCATCGCACTATGAGGCAGCCTGGGACAAAGCGAAGTTAAGGATGTTGGATGTTTTTTGTCGAAAACATGAGCATATAAGCACATGAATAGATTATATGACTATCACCTTTGTATACATACACCATTGTATACATAACGATTATTTTATGAAATAATTTATCGTATTCAATAAAAGAAAACCACTCTTGAATGCCTCCCATTTGTAGTCAAAAGTGTCATGAGTTCTTTCATACAAATGTACAGCTTACCAGGAGTAAGAGGTTTGTGTAATAAGCAAATAAATTTGCATTGATAATTCTTTAAAAATAGACATTTATTCCAAAACTTTGATTTACTTCTCTCATATCTGTTAGAGAGCAATTGCCGAATTTTATTCCCTAATTCTATAAAGTACTGGGCGCCTCCAGCAATGAAAAACATTTATTAAAAGTGTGTTTTGCTAATAGTCATGGTGGAAATAAAACATAATGAAAAATCTTCGTTTCTTAATCATTGTAAAATATTTTAAAAAAATACATAAATACAATTCAAAAATGATATTTTAAAAGAATAATGTAATTTGTGACGAAAAACTCAAAAGTTACTATTAAACTGATGAACTTTTCATGAAATTTTCTACTTGTAACTTATAAACCAGTAAAAAGTAATAACAGTCTGCACATATCTTGCTTTACCTACTGCGTATCGATCCCGTAACAATCCGAAGTAGTTTACCGGAGTTTTTCATCGTCATCGTCACATAATGCCACACCGTGCCAGGATCAACATCGGCCCGATTGTAGTATGAAATACAACCATACCTTTAGATTAGTTGCTATTTTCTTACACATGCTTTATCACATACACCAAACTCAATTTCCGGCCTGCATCATGATTTCGAGGCCCGAGCTTGAAATGGGGTTTCCAGAGTTTATCTAGCTTTTTTTCCTTCTGTATTCCAGTCACCATTAAAGGAAAGGATCCCATCGCTTACTACTACCCGGGATGGTTTAGTAATCTGTATCGCAAAGAAAAATACGATTAGCAGTTAGTTGTTGGGAAAAGTTTCATTTCTGTGGAGTGAGATGAAACCTTTTTTTTTTGGGTGAAGCTCTGGGATAACTGTATCCTTTTGACACAATTTTCCTGCACATCTCCTAACCCTTGTTGGCGCTTAAAAAAGACATACATCATAATGAACTGTCTGGGTAAAATTACACCATAAATGGAAAACAAAACCGGTAACTAACTAGCTCCCTTTTTCTGTGTGTGTGTCTGAGTTGCTGAGGTTGCTTCTTGCTCTAGAAGTACAGTCCCCCAAAACTACGCATGAGGTGTAGATTTCAGTGTGTGTAACTTTGAAATGGCTAAAGTTGGGAATTTCGTTACGATGTTTTGTGCTTTTGTCCGGTAACCTTTTTGTTTTGGTTCACCCTGGCTTATGATTTGCCGAACTTCAAAAGCACAGCCAACAACGCTAAGCTTTTTTTTTCAAACCGGTTTTTAACCTTTTTTGTTTGCTTGGGCATACCTGTAAAATGCTGATTTTTGGAGACTTCTGCACGTGTACCGGACACAATTGTTGGTTGACTACGGCGAAATGCCACATCATCAACAGGACTAACAACATCATCAGCAGCCAGCAAGGGTTTTGGTTTGGAATGGGCACCAAAAACAAAACAAAATAAACTTCTTCCTACGCTTCTTTGAAGTGTTGCATGTACCATGGCCACGGCCACACGCCGAAGGTCAAGGAAGTGGAAGGTTAACGCAGTGTGTCCGCATTACCGGGTTACCACATTAAGGATTTATGAGTTTCTTCGTTTGGCTCTTGTTTTTTTGTTGTCGCCCCCAGTACTATGTTTTCCTCGTTATTATTTTATTTCACATCTTCCATTTCTCGTTTCGCGTTGTCCTCCCTACCTATTAGAAAACCTCAAACTTGGCTATTTGCTATTTTCCATTTCCATTGGTGTGAAAAAAAGGAAAAATATGTGACAAGTGCAAAACAACTCTTCAAGCTAACTTCTTTCCGCCTTCTTTTCCGGCCCGCTTTGAGGAGAGAGCGAGCAGGTTGGAGGACAGGAAGAAGCAAAACGGCAGCGGAAATCCTTCTTTCCGTCACCGCACCATCGCATCCTCTTAACCTCCCCCGTACAACCGAGACTGAGGGAAAGCGAGACAAAAACGCGTCAACATAAACTTACCAACGGAGAGCTTTTCCTTGGGGCGTTCTGTCTCAACCGTAGCTTACCGCAAACCCAACCCCAAAGCCCAGGACACCGGTTCCGGTTATCAAGGAAATGGGAAAATGGTTAACTCTCCTTACCCAAGCCAAGCAAGCACCCGCTGGAGAGAACCGAGCGCAAGAAACCCGACGCAAAAAATGCTCACAGAAATCATGAAGCCACATCCTTGCCGAGAGTTTCGCCTTGACAAAAATTGCCGTGTCGAGCAACTCTTTAGCTTATTCACACAGGATATGTTTTATATACCCGGGGCATACCCGGTGTGTGGGGCAGAATAAAGAAAAAAAAAGTCAGAGAAAAACATTCAATTGCAGCCGCCCAGCACCCAAACCCACCACCGGAAACCGTAACGAGCTCGAACCGGGAAAGTGTAAAAGTGTCGTAAATTAAATTGAATAATCGGCAAAACTGCCGGTGGAACAATTTCCATTTTGCTCTTTCCGAACTCCGATGGATTATTGGTTTGTAAAATGTCAACCAACCTCAACCTTCGGGATTGGCTGGTTGAGGAAGGATACACTTGCATGTGTGACTTGGTGTGTATGTATGCAAAATTCGATTCGATGTTCACTTTACGATTCCTAACCTCAATTACGGCTAGCGGTGCCCTCGGTAGGCCCGTTCTGCGGAATGTTTTGTAAGATCAGCCGCCCGCTCCGTCCTTTTATCCTTCCTCGATTCGAATATTTTACTCCTAGCCCGAAGTTATTCCAATTTAACTTTTTCTACCAATTTGGATAACACGGTCCGGCCACGTGGTGTGTGTGGGCCGCCGGTCACCGGAAACCCAATTCCGTCCTTCACGGTGCCATCAGTAAGTTGAGTGAGCAAACGCAAAAAGGATAATAAATTGAGGCACATCCGGCAACGTAACCCAACACTAACGTTACGTATGTCGTGCCGGAAGATAGTGGGGTGAGTGCTGAAAGATATTTCGCGTGTAGATTTGAAAAGTTTTTCCCATTTTCATGCACATTTTTTTTTTGCTGTTGCTCATCCTTGCTGTTGCAATCGGGCAAAGGTTTTCGCCACTACTCGATCTGATGTTGTGTACTTCTCTACCGGAGAAGGATCCAACCCCAAAAGGGTGTTTTGGAGGGTTTGCATGGTTTGTTATAATTAAAATTTTCCATCCAGTGTGGACCTTGCGTCAAACACGTGCTTCCCCCGAACCGTTCCGGGTGTGACTTTAATCGAACTGTCAAGCGACCACATCCCCGAAAAAAGGAGCATCAACCATGGTCCGGGTCAGCCAATAGAGGCGAGAACACACCAGGCAGAAAAGAGCTACTTACAAGCATGTTCCGTGTTAAATCCTGCCAATCAAGATGCTTCTCAAAACCGCTCGCAACACTAGTTCTTGCCTCCCAGACCATCCTGGTAAAGCCGTGGTGACTCATCCGAGTGTCGTACGTTACTCGTACCCCAAAATGACTAACTAGCTTCCCCAGTCACCCACAAACGTGTAACGTACAGCACAAAAAAAAATCAAACGCAATAAAACTGTTCCACCATCACTCCATTACGGTGCCAGGAAATTGCTTGTCCCACCGAGAGCAACGTGTGGTTTCACTGCATCGTGGTACGAGCTGGTGAGAATTCGCTTTCGTCAGACACGCCAACCATACCGAGCGCGTCAGGTGAGATTTCGTTACAATGTAAACGCAAATAAAACGGTTATGCAGTTGGTCCCGTGGGACGTCGGTTGGTCGGCAGGACCGTAAACGACTCCACCCAGACACTGGCGCATTATCATTACCACCGTCAGATGGAGGTCCGACGGCCGGGACGGCAGGGAAGCATTTTATTCTCCCAGCTCGGTTTTGTAGCGTGATGTTTATGCACCCAAAGGAGCGACGTTTGTCCGGGCACGGTGCTGGTCTAGCTAATTAATTCATCTAGCAGATATGGGTGTGTTTGTCGGTGGTCCCGGTAAGGATCCGTTGTCTGGTTGTGGTGGTGATGGTAATATATTCTGCTTTAAAGCATACTTTTCATCATAAATTTGATTTATTATTAAATTGGTTGCCAGCGTAACACGCGGAAGAATACGGTAACGTTTTTGCGAGACCGAGGGCTAAAATTGTGCATGAAGCGGTTTAGAGTAATAACCGTTGAATTAAATTTGAACAATATATATAAAAAACTAAATTATTTTGAGTATACAGTACCTTATTATTTAAGTCATATAATAAATGCTTTTTTAAAGAAAAAGTTAAAAATCACAGAAATTGCCTGAACACAACTTCAATGCTACTAGCAAAAGTTGCCGAAAGAGGGCACAAGCAGTAAAGGATCATGTTTCTAGACGGTCTTAAGCAGAATGGAAGCTGGAGCACTCAGTCAAATCTGTTTGTTAATTTTCTTTTCTAACTTTGATACCTAATAGCAAATTACCCTATATTTAAACATGTTGTCTTCCCCAATTAACACGAGGAATTATAGCATCCAACAACTGGATCAGATACAAATAAATTCTGAGGCTTGCTTTGGTTATGGCTTGCGCCGACCCAGACGTTAAACCTTAACTGATCTTACCTAGACACATGAGGTTAGTTACCACACGGTTTAGTACCATTTCTGCGACAACAAAACGCAAAAGACCGAAGCTTTGAAATTCAATATTGCAATGCACTATTGTTTGACCTCTCAAATGCTCATCAACAAACAAAGCTGGTCGCCACAGCTCACAATATCACATATAGCCCTGGTGATTAATAGCTCGAAAACAGTATAATTTCCATTAAATATGATACATGTTTATTTTATTTATTATAATTATTACGGTCATGCCGTATTGTCAAAATGTTCTTGACTGGGTGTAAACAATTTTATTTAGTAGGCATTTCCTCCTACTATTATGTCTTATCCCGGACATACTCGGTAGATACATGTTTATTTCATATCCCTTTTTATAAAAGTACAATTTTCAATGCTCACCAACAATTGAAATTTCCCTCATCAATGCATACGATTAACCATAATCTCGAATCAATTACCACTAGCATGTGTATGCATTCAACCTCCACAGTGTCTGCCCGAGAAAACACTTTCTTCCGTTCGAAGAACTTGTTCTATCGTTATACGATGTCAATGACCCTGCGACCACACCAGACAGTAAGACGATACACGACGATCGGTTGCACGTCGGCCCTTCGCCTTTTTTGCTTTTCCCTTAAGCTCAACCATCTGCATCGCCATTTGTGCAGGTGATGATCTTCGTTCCCGATCAGCCACAGACTAATGACAGCAATCACTCATCGCCAACGAGCGAATGTCTGTGATTTGCATATTAAAGCACGCTTCTATGATGGTCGAACGATCATCATTTGCACGGTCCGGTTCGGTCCCAAGTGTGGGCACAGCTTGATACAGCGGGCAACTAATGCAACACAAGGGATGTCTTCATCCCTCCATCTGGCGTAGACCAGTCCAATGACCGTTTCGCCCAACCAGACACTATTCTATTTTTCAAAACCCCTGTCATTTAAGAGCTTTATCACCGGCTCAGATAATAGACGGCAATCCGACGATCGGATGGTAGTTTGTTTCTGCTGCAGACTGGGCAAGCAACTCCGCCAAAGAAGACTGTTAGCTGCAGCGTGCTGATCATGCTTTCGCTTCTTTTTTGCTATTCTTTGCCTCACAAAAGGCTTCCCGGGTGCAATGCACCGTGATGCAGCTCAGATGAAGAGGCGACTAATATTAATATATTGCAACAATCAACCTACACATGCTCACGCCATACGCTTGACCACAAACGTCACATAAACGTCATCGTCCGTTGGTGATGGTGGCTGTTAATGATCGCGCCGGAACGGGTTCGCGCATTTCGTCCAAAGTGTATGGGTTGACCGCAAACGATCCACGACGATGATGATGCTGATGATGGTGTTGAGGATAGTTGTTAGATGTGCACTAAAGGAGGATTCTTTGCCATCGCTAAAAGAAACCGTACACCCGAAGATGGTCACGGACCTTGGTACCTTGGTACCGGGAAACCTTGAACGGGGCGAAGTCGGCGTTTGAGCATTTCCCACCGTAATGCAGATGGGTATGGGGACCTTCGGAACTTGGACGGTACCACTACAACACTCCTTCGAGTTACCGAATGGATGCGTTTAGACGCGGTCAATGCAATGGCGCACAGAGCCTTCGGGGGTGTTCCGAAACGTGCGATTCGCGTGCTACAGTTCAATTAAACAGCTCGGTCGGGTGCTGCGATGGGATCCCTGGGGTAGCCAACAAACTCGGCAAAAATGGTCAGCATAGAGTGGTTCGAAAGGAAATGAAAAGAGAAAAATCTAGACCAAACCTCAAGTTAAGCGATTCTCTCGAGACACACACACACACACTGCATCCGGGAGCACTATGGGTACAGTGAAAGCGGGTTTTGCCAAGAGGTGGTTTGTTTTTCCATTCAAATTATATTTTCCATATTGCTAACGGTCCGAAAAGCAACTTAATAATTGCTGGCCGTTCCATAACTGGGGGCTTTAAAGATGCTCTTAATTTGATAGTCCTCGTCTGGAATAAGTAGGATAGACAGCTGTTTCCACCGTTGAACGACTATATGAATAAAAACGCTGGTGTTCAAAATAAAGAAAGGAATAGATTTTAACATGAAAAGAAGACTTTGAATTTTATACAAGAAATGTCTTTATCAAATTTGGCTAAACTATGTAGATAAGTCATTCTCAGACGTTTTCAGGAGAGCTAGAAACTTCAACCATTTTCATTTGAGGATCATTTGAGCCAGTATCAGTCATCCGAGAGGTTTTAGTCAAAATAAAAGGCCCTTAATTCGATAAGGAGGACACGCAGAGACACGGGATCAAAAAACATAATACAAACGATGAAACATAATACTGATTCTATTCTATCAATTACATATTGTTGTGACGAGGTCCACAAGATGCACTCAGATTCTAGGATCACACTAAAATAGATCCTTAAAATCTTTGCTAATACGTCACTTACTTTGTGCTTCTGAGATTTTCAGCTCATAGAGGTCTGCAAACAAAAGTCTGCTGATTTATAATGAATTAAAAAATAACTACATTGGTGTACCAGACATTCATATGTTCATTTTTAAATGAATTATTGTAGTTCACGAACCAAATTTAATTCTAATCTTTATGATTTTCTAGCATTGATTAAACGACTGTAAAACAAGCTGATTATAAATTAGCATTTTTGAATTTAACTTTTTTGTCGCTCTTGTTTCTCATTACCCTTCGTTAATGTAACAATGTTTTCGTTTGAAACTACTTTTAAGGAATTAACAAATAAACATCCACACATTCGATAGCTTTCATGTTCATTCCGGTTACAGAAAAACTGAACAAGATTAGCTGATTAAGCATGCACAACCATACTAGCAATCAGGTACAACATATTCTATTTTGATGTATTCATGCTAGTAAACCGTACCTATCAATGCAATGGTCTTATGAATTCTTCAATACCCCGATGGAAAAACATCGTTCTCATGAAGTGATTTATTCATGAAATCAAAATTCTGCTTACGATTTGTTTTTTTGCGAATACAAAATTTTCAACCACCGTTTTCCCATGGTGTGAATTTGCGCCGTAAAATTCCACCGATTTTACCAACCAAAACGAGCTGAACTCATCAACAGCGAAATGCTAATCCTACGTCCATCCTCTCCAGCAAAGAGGCATAAACGATTCAAAGCTCAGCAAGCGGTACAATTCTCGGGAGGATATTTCTCGTTTTTATTTCCATCCTTACTGCGCACCAAAGATCCTTCACCTGGGTGCACTGTGTTACATCAACGGAAGCGGGCACAAACACCCAGTTCGTGTTTGATGTGTGCTGCTCAGCTTTACTCCTCCTAAAGGACTGTTGTTGTTTGTTGCAAGGCTGGAACGGAGGAACTTTTTTCCGCGAAAAGTTTTTTACATTTTCACATCATAACTAACCGGCACGAGGAGGACGGCACACTCCGTTGCAGCACGTGGTGAGTTTTAATCAATTTAAGTTGGCCTCCAAACGTTACCGACGAGGTGCAACCGTAGTACGGCGCCACAGCTGCCGTTCAAACTCGGACCACAAGTTAAGCGCGACCACGGCGCGAAGGAAAACATGGCAAGTAAAAGTTGTTGTTTTCGGTGCTGTGATTACTTTTTCTTTCTGGCGCTGAGGTTCGTTTTCCATTCCTTCGGGAGGTAGAAACCGGGAATGCTTTTCTAGGAACGTTTTAGCAATCGGAATTCAAATGCATTCCGTTTTCCCGTGCTTCCTGCCGCTGGTATGGGGCTTACTATCGCGAGAATGTGTGCGATTGATGGAAAACTGCATCCGCGGCGAGTCGATTCTGCCACAGGTGCCGTTTGAAAAAGAGAACACCGACACATGGACAGAACAGAGGCAAACTTACAGTGCAAAGAGCAAAACATGCCAATGGGAAAACTTTACAAAATCACCCCTCATGAGTAAAGCGGTAAAGGGGAAAAAATTGGATGGATGGAAGGGTGGTGTCCAAAAGCTACCCAAACTGTTTCTACCTTACACAATGATTTGTGGTGTGTGAAAGCTCGATAAAAAATACAACAACACATCAAACCGCAAGGGTGAGAAAAGGTTAATGGGAAAAGTTCTCGCGTGGAAATCGCGTGCAGTGACGGAGAGCGATAAACGCAGCGTTAGGCCTCGATTTGTTTCCTTCTTGGCGTTTGTGTGTGTGTGTGCGCGCGCGATGAAAAACCACAATCGGCAGTACACTTGAATAAACAATTGATCAACAATGAGATAAAACAATGCTGCATGTGCTTAAACGGAAAGGTGGAAGGATTCAACTCCCTGTTCTTGTTTTATGGATGGAAATGCGACCCCGCCCCGCCCTGTCAATGACCCCATAGAAACAACCAAACCACAATCAGCGAACGTGTGGAGAAATCGGGAAAAATAAACACATTACCTGTCGCGCTTGCCTGGCAATCTAAGGATATCGTAAGGACGAAAGTATGATGTAATCGTAAACGAGGAAAAACTTTACGCCCAATACCCTTTCTGGTTTTGTTAGGGAAAGCCACCACCGAAAACTGGAAGGTGAATGGAGGTGGAAGACTATCCAGCACTTAAGAAATAACATCATTAAATTAAATTGCTATTGCAATGATCGGTGGAGATTTGTTGCTGTGTGGGTTGTTGTTTTTCCAATCGGTGGTTTGGTTTTTTGTTTTTCAATAATTAAAATGCTTCTGAGGGAAAATTGCAAAACGAAAAACGATTACATAAAATTTCAAGTCCCTCTTCATACGAAAGCTATAATTATCGTTTTTCTTTCTTTTTCCAGGTAAGAAACTTATGCCATTTAGCCGATGAAAGTAGTAGAAACTTTCAAATCGTAAGTTAAATTTAATGTTTTACAAAATGTCACAAGTTACACTAAACATAAGCTCAATTTAATTTGTTAATACATCCTTTACGAAAGCATGTGCAATAAGACGCAGTTCATCTGTGCGCTTCTAAATTCGTCAACCCGGATAATCCGTAATTTCAGTTTCTTTGATATTACAATTATTTGCACTGGAGCATGTTACGTCGACGATGAAAGGGTGGTATAATAAATGCTTACAACTGAGTTATAGCATGTCCTAATAAAATACCATTACAAAATTTTATTTCAAATCAATCAAACTAATTGTGCCATTTCCAAATAACACGGATAAACCGAATATCATTCAATAAATGTTCGGGTTTGCTGTACTTGTGGGTTTTTTTTTCCTAATTTACAATTTGCTTTCGATTATCCTTAACATTTTAAACGTTTTCCAATGAACACATTATTCCCAATATTTTTTCTTGTTTCCAAAAAAAAACGCATTTCAATGTGGCTTCATGTTACTCAGAATTTTCCAAACCAATGTTTGATTAAACCTCAGCCGTAGCTTTCATTCTTCCTTTGTTTTTCCTGATGGATTCCATTTCCATGCAACTCAGCTGCCCTTGCAAATATCGTTCAAAAAGGCTAACGGGTTACCATTTCACAAAAGCTATTCGATTTTGCCCATGGAAAACGTGTTAAGTTCTTCCCTTTCGTTGCTCAAAAAATGTCTTCCCCCGCTCATATGGCACAGCGAATGCAAAATTTAACGTTCAGTTTTCTACAATGGTTTTCATTTCGAAGAATACAGCGAACGCGCACAAAAAAAGAGGCACCTCACATCACATTCCCTTATCATTCGTGGCTGCACACAGTGGGAAGAAAAAAGGGTCTGGTACTGTTCGTTCCTGTGTGATGTGTGTTTAAGGTGAAGCGGGAGAGTTTTAACTCGTTCTAGAGGTAAAGCTTTGAAACCTTGGAGGAGTGGTAATCCGTTCCTCCTAACCTCCGGGAGGACCACAATCTACCGCAAGGTTCGTTACGGAACAATGGCATTCATTATGCTGAAAGTATCGTGCAGTGCCACACATTCTGAACTCCTATTTTTTTCCTTCCTTCTTCTTGTTGACCACCGACGTCCGACGCCAACACGAAACTGTGTGACTAAGGGCGTAGTGCACTTGAGTTCATCCATTCTTCGCGCCGAGATCCTGCCGAGTTGGTCACCCGCAAGCTCCATCCCGGTGCATTACCTTGAAGCCATTTCGGGTCACTGGGGAGTCCCTAGGCTTTCTCTGATTTCGGTTTCCAAACAGGAAAGCCATTGCACCTGAGCTGTTGGAAGGCGCATAGAACATGGCCAGCATGATGCGGACGTTCGTGAAGGAGAGAAAAAAGCTAACCGTCGACAAAACGAACTAATCAGCATACGAATGTTAGTACTATCTTGCTCGAGAAGAAATGAATAGAGACACGTGTTAGGTGTCCGATTGGTGTGTGTGTGTGTGTGGTGCATCCCGTTTTGTCAACCACTTATGGTAGTAGACAGAACCCTTGATTCCGTCAGTGTTTGCCACACATCGTGTAGTATTACGCTTTAAAAGAAGGAAAAGGAAAAACTACTATCAAAGAGTGATTTTTTCTCAAACCGTTGGGACAACTCATGCCCGTCCTTCTATCACTGTGGAAGCGTCGTTACAAAAGCAACCTGAAGCTATTCTGTTTGACCAACGGGAGCTACCATTTGATGACAGTTTTGGGATTCAATTCAAAACCCTTTTTGCAGTCGCGTGTGGGAATGTATCCCATGCACATGCGTACACTTTGTCAGTCACACAGTTAACTTCTTTCTGCAACTAAAAAAACACACCCGATGAGAACGCGATATGTCTGGCACTGATGGCAGGCACACAATTCGTTGGTGGACTCGCAAGCCGCACCCGGTCGCACCACAAACAAAAACCTATCTAATCCGTATGCACCTGTATGCACAAAAACAATAGCCAAACAAGTTGTCAACGTTGTTTGGTCGCGCAAACTTTTCCCTGCCGGCCAGACGCCGCACCGACGCTCCATGCATGTGCACCATGAGGGTAATTTTCTTTCAATCTAGTACCTCCGTGTGCCTGAGACTTTTGGAAATGGGGGCTTTCATTAACGGTCTCCAATGTCCACCGGGAAAACCACACACACGCGCGGTGGCTGAGAACCACACACGCAAACGGTAGCAGTTTAAAGAGCATACATGCATCACACCCACCCACTCGGCAGCGATCCCTCGGTGAACGGTGAAGTGCATGTGTCTTCCGTCTGTCAACTCCGTCATGTCTTCCAGTAGCAAAAGGTGTAAAGTGTAAAATGGCACCTTTTGCTTTTGTGTGTTTGCGCCTTTTGTCTGCAAGCGCTGGTGGTAATGTTGGTGGTGGTGATGGCGCCCATTTGGGACCTTTTGTGTAGTGATTTTTCTCACACGGCACTGTGAACCGCGGGCACGTAACCGATTACAGCTTCTGTGTTAAGCTTTTGTTTCGTTTGTGATTTTGGTTGATTTTTTTTTTCCTGCAGCATGAAATGGTGCAACTAATGTTGGGGTTTTATGTTGCGGGGAGTGTGAAAACATTTTGGTTTCAATAGCGGAATGTAAACGATCAGTTACAAGTCTTTTGATGTTATTAGCTGTGACATAATTTAGCCTTGAAGATACATCAGAGCTTAAAGATTGTAAACCAAAGATAACTGGAAAGTACATGACGTTAATTTTGAATTTAAAAAGTAGTCTCTATGTTAAAAAACTACATACTAAAGCAAACAAATGTTTAATTTTATTTCTTAAAGTTTGGTTTACTTAGTACTACTAGCGAATATCGGACAATGTGACAATGCAACGATACGAACTTTGGTATTGAACATTTCTTTTTAATTACTGGTGCTAGAAGCTGTATAAAACTGTAAATTGTATTATAATTTTATTATTTTATTTTTTTTAAATTCAATTAGAACGGCCTGGCCGTATTACTTGTAAATTTATTATATGAACTTGTAAATCTTTATTATATAACATTAATTTTATTATATTCTCTTTTAAATCTTCAATCAGGTGGAACACCAGAGAAATATTTTCAGGCATATTATATTTTGTGTTGTTGATGCCAATCAATTTTATTGCTGGGAAATCAAGCAATACATAGTAATAAAAAGTTCCAATATTTACAACAATGATTGTCTATCACTGATAAACGTACTTTTATTTATCATGTTAGGCAATTTTGCTCAATAAACGCTTACAATTGGAGATATTAATCAAACTAAATAAAAAGTGTGTACAATAAAGCCATAAGGATTCAAGCAAATGATTCTTGATGGATGATTCTGCCAAATTGCCAAATATACTTTAAATTATAAAGTGAAAAACTAAAAAAAAAACAGTAAACATGATCAATCTAACATAAAAATTATAAGAACGTAAAAAAATAAAAATAAAATAAATAAAAATCATAACTATAACGTAAGTAAATTAATTTCATCTAGTCATAACCAAAAAAAAACTGATACAAATAACACCACAGTGACATATCATCATCACCTTATTATAATTATGGCCTTAAACAGTTTTAAAAGATTCAAAATTACAAAGTTCTAAAATAATTAGAACTGTAAAACACACATGTATAAAACATGGAGAAAATTAAACACATCAATACGTGCAATGATACTAATCACAACAGAATAGAAACAATACTTAATCTGCAGCTAAACACACAATACAAAACTAATTAAAGTAAGCAAAATAACCGAGCATTACTTTCGCAACGAACGCAATTAACTTGCTCGAACGATTGTGTCGGAATCTAAAAGTGGTTATCGCCCGGACCACTTTTAACGCTAACCGAAACCTTTACCCCACCCATAAAGACACAGCACGTCAAACTAATTCACTCGCCAGTGCAAACAGACGAGCCCGGGCACGAGTTGTTCAACATAATTGCGCTCACTATTTATTCATTTGCTAACCACCACCATCAACCATCGCGTTCGTTTCCGTTCGTCCGACTGCAGTCCAAAATGGAATCGTTTTCCACATCTTCCTGTCCCGAACAATTAATTTCTCTGTGTGTGGGGGATGTGTTTTTGCCTTTTCGGTTTTTGCTATCCATCGCACGATGCACCACGGGCTGCAGCGCACCAGGTCACCCAGCGACAAGACCGGGCAACAAAACGCTGGGAAAAAGCTTGTTTCGATTCTTTGTCGCAATGCGTTCATTCTGTGATGCGTCCGCATCGTAAATTCAACTCCTCCGTTGAATCCCGCCTGACCGCTGCAAGGGTTGCTTTTCCCCCGATCGCTCGTTTGTAAGCAAATCGAAGTTCCCACACAAAAGCACACAATATCCGTGTAATGGCGCTCGATATCGATGGGTAAGGTGCTCACATACCACATACACACATACACTTCCATACCACGGTCGTTTTAGTGGTTCGTGTCGATCAATCTAACCACTCGCGTTGTAACTCGCGACCATCGGTACCCCCAATTGGTCAACCGAAACAATCGCAAACAACCGAATCGCTCCCAATTCTATGGCACCCATGTCATTGATCCGATTGTGCGATCCCAGAACAAGGGTTGGGTAGGGTTGATTTAAGCTACAGCTGGTGTCGACTTTAAACGGGGACTTTGCCTAAAGGGGAAAACTCGTCGATGTTACTGCAGACTGTGATCCAACAGCAAACGATCTGACGTCACACTGACATTCGCTGATGTAACTAGCCAATATCTGCATCGATTTTGAATACTAGCAAAAAAAAAAACACACAACAACAGTACGCCCCGTGACACTCGGTATGGGGCAAAATGGCGCTAACATCGTGCGCACACACACAATAAGATCAGGAAAGCAGGGAAGGTAAACGAATTTCACAGCGCAATTTGTTCTACACCTCATGGTGGGAGCTTTTGCATATCGACTATTGGGTGCGTAACTGACGCAGTTTGCCCAGGGACATTGGTGTCGTTTTTCGTCACACCCTCCCGAAGGGGGGGTTAGGATACCCTTAAGACGATAATCGGTTTGCCCTCAAGGAGACGAAATTTGAGCCCGCGTCGTCGTGACGCACAGATCGAGCCCAGCTGGTTAATCAAATCAATCGATCAAGCAACATATCAAGCCTACCCTCGAAAAATGAGCTTGGTGAAGCGAGGAGGCCACTGCCGTATTTTGAAAGCCCTGGGAGGCGTCACAAAGCTCGAAATGAGATTAAACTCAGTGTTTAATCGGTTTGATTTGTTGATTCGCTGCGTGGATTTGAAATTTGGAGTGGCCCAGCAGTCTTGGGCGACCTCCTGCCGAAGCTAACCTTAAAGTCTTCGACGAGATGGACCATAATTATGCAGATACAGGCCAACTAGAACGAAGCACTCAAGAGCGAAAACATGGGCTCGAGACAGAATAGGATACGATTGTCGTTTGTGAATGTTTTAATTTCGTTTAATGGCCCATTAATGAGTCATCGAGGACACTCTGCTGAAGGAGACGAAGGGCGTAAGATAAGGCTAGAGGAAGCACTATAAAACGGCAGGGACGAAGTGCTTTAGACGACGAAATCACCGTTTATGACAGTTTTAATGGGGGCCTCATTCTAGGGAGCTGCTCATTGACGCCATTTCGTGCTAGTCTTTCCATGTCTGAAATTGCCATTATATCCCGATTCCGAGGCTCGTAAAGCTGCATTTGCTAGACGACTTTCTAACGAAAGGTTTCGTGAGTGAGAATGATTTTTAATGTTTCGCAAGGCAGGCATCAGGGCCCATCCCATCATTCACATATGGCTTCCAGTGAGTGATGCAATCGAGTCGTTATAACTCTTTCTCCTGCTTCGCCAATCTCCAGCAAGGGTGCGTTGTACCCGCGCGTTTACATCATCGATCATCACGAGCAGCAGTGTTCCGGCCCGGCAAGAACACACCGGGTCCAAGCATTCTATCTCCAAAGAACCCCGACGGAACGGGAAGGCATCCATCATGACGGGTAGCGGGAGCTGGGCGACAGGGAAGTGCTTTGCGATAAAAGGAAGCTACATCACACCCTGGGGTGCCGGGTGTAGAGCTTTGCCTTCACAACAGGCGAACCATAAAATCAATCAACCACCACCTTTAACCAACCAACCAGCAGCATAGCTTATTACAGTCGTACCAATCGTTCATCTACGGTGATTTAGAGAACGGCCAAGCTGCTGAAAACTGATGACTACGAACATCAGAACTTCTGGAACGCGATGACAAACGATGGGAAGCAAAACAAGTCAGAGAAGCATATTCACTAATTTCGCTTTATTGACTGGCAGTCGTTTCGAGCAGTGAAATTGGGAAACAACTTTTATTGCTTTGCTGGCTAGACCATGCCTCGCTACCTTCTGCTGAGCATTTGTAAGTTTTGAATCCTTCCCAGGAACTACCCCGAGTTGATCCCTTTGCCGAGGAATGCAATCTAATCTGCTGCAATATCCTACTGCTTCTGAACGCACGTATCATGATAATCCGTTCCTAGTAAACAGAGAGTTCTCGGGTTGCAATAAAAAAAAACCCGAACACCACCGTCCCGGGATGTTCACCGGAGAAAGGTTAAGTTGATGGGTGAGATTGAAGATTGGAGGGTACCGCCAGGGCGGACAGCTCCGAGACAACCGGACCGGGACCAACAACGATGTGCGGATGTGTTTTAACTAATGGAATCCATTTTCGCAAACTGCCTGTCTCCCTTTCGCTCCGGGTAACAGCATGATGGTCGGATGTTGTAGCGAACGCATGATTAATTAAGTTGATAACGGAGCCGAGACTTCCTGGGGTAACTGTGGGGGGGGGGGGGGGTATAAGGGAAACTAAGCGAAGAGCACGGTTGTCCAGAACGCTCCGGTTCGGTTTGATGTGTCTGATGTGTCCGCCCCAAATCAAACCCCGATCTTCCCTTTTGCTTCAAGTTGTAATCGGACAACAACTTACGAGGCGTGTTCGGACGGGGTCGATTCGCAACGTATGCGAACGATTATGATTTATGAACATTTAAACGCCTCGACCCAAACCCAAACAGCGTTTGCAGCGTACCGGATCCACCGATCAATCCAAAAACCGCCCGGCCCCGAAAATCGACTACCCCCATTCTCCAAGATGGAAAGGTTCGAATTCGGGCGCTTCATCATTCGGGTGTTAAGATTTATTACCGGAGGGCGAGAGCCTAGAAATGTTGGGGTTGGGCAGTTTTCTTCTCTACTTGTTCGCTTCACTGTTCATTGTTCCAGGCAAACGGAAAAAAACACATCCTCGACCCATCAGTCTGGATGCTCCTTTTCCACTGCTCATCCTGTTTCCCAATTTATTGTTTGTTCCCGTACTACCATTGGAAATCCGGAAAGAAATGAGCCGTAACCATATTTTCTAGCACCTTCCGTCCCTTTTTTTCTATTTTTGTTTGCTTTTTCCTCTTACCCATAAAAAGGATGGAGCGATTTTCCATGTACTCCCGTCGCTAGGGTTGATTTGTTAGCAAAATCATTATAAATAGATCATCTAATTTCGTTTAAAAAGATAATCCGCCCTTCTGGGGAGGAAATGGTGGTTGGGTGTTGTGGATAACGAAACCAAGCTTATCACGGTAAAGTGAACAATGTTATTTATACCATTACGATACAACCTTTATTTAATCCGAATGAGGTTTGGAACGTTCCACGAAACCGGGAATGCTTTTCTATTTGACAAGATCTACACAATATCTACTGCGGATTGATAGATGTCGATGTTCGAGGAGTCGAACCGTGACGATTTTGGAATTCTGTTATTGGGTGTTTGATATAAATAATCCCTCACATATATTATTGATTTGTGTATAGTAACACCTCCTTTTGTTCCTCTGTTATTTATACTTTTGCCGTCCTTGTGTTACTCTGTAATTAAAGTAACGTCAAACTTGATACGACATCAGCATTAAATTTCTTAAATCTTCTTTTCACTTATCAATAACTAATTTACAAAAGCTTATGTCACACAAAACAATTGACTTATGCGTTATGACTTGACTATCCTTTCCAAGAATAGCAAATCTTTAATATTTAGACTACTTCAAACCAGAGTTTTTTTAGTTAATTCACTTATAGTTTGTGATCTTTTATTAAACTGTGTATCATTTACAACGAATGTCATACTTTCTATCGTTTGCTCTTATCTACTATCAGATTCTGCAATGTCCTCAAGACCTATAACTGTTGGATTAGAAGCTCTTGAGAGGTTCTCATCGTTTTGAATTGGTTTTGGACAAATATTCCTGAAGTCTGTGTGGTAGTATGGTTTCCTTTTCTATATCAACGTCAAGAAATTTTGTTATGGTCGAATTCTTTAAACTTTCGCATGAATACAATAAATAAGAGCAAACAAAATTCTCAAAGTAATTTTTCTTCGGCATTCGGCGAAGATAAAAGCATTAAATCAGCCGTTAATGATGAACGCTAATCCTTCTTGATCCAGCCGTATCATCCCTGTGCGTACCCTGTCGTCGTCGACGTATCGTGACGCAGTTTCGCTACCACCACGGCAGGCTCCTCGAACAGTGTCAAGACAGAAAGGATCCACCATGCGCAACCATGATGAACGCTACACACACACACGCCCAGAACGAGTACAGCATTCTTTTGAAGTGGCCTGCCGCATCGCTTTCATCGAGCCGGGCCTTGTCGCGCTGTAACGCGCACTAATGGCATTCTTTTCACGATGATGCATCACCGATTCAATGGTTTTGTTTGTCGCCTGCCCAACACGGCCAACGAAGCCATTCGGTACAGGATGCACATTTACACAAAAACCCACCGAAAGGAAAGAACAGCAATGCGGCGGAAGAAGAACGCTAGCCCGAACGATACACACATACGGCCAACATCATCCATCTTTCTTTCTTGCTGGTTGGCCCGGAGAAAACCGCCTTGTGGTTGTGGGCTATACACGATGGGCAAAGGTTAAGTAAGGGCGTTTCGTTTTAAAATAAGCCACAACGACTTCGGTCTGGCCGTTGGAGCGATACGTGCCGTGGCTTAGATAGAAGGAGTGACGCTTGTGTGACAAACCGACTGTGTGGGTGGATTTAGTGCATACAAGACACGCTGGCGCAACGATGGGAAGGAAGTCTCACCGGGCAGTTTCTCACGTCCACCAAGCAAACGCCGTAAGAGACAAGATGTAATTAAATTTTATTGTTTACCGATCCGTCCCACCACGGCAGAGGAGTACGGTGTTCCAGGATTGGCAGGATTGCACATTTCTCATCGTTGGTCGCGGTGTGCATCAATCATGCAGTAGAATGATGCGCCGTTGCACAGTGCCCATCTCTCATCTTCAAGCCGAAACCTCACCATCACGCTTGACGCGTTCGTACGCCCTTCGGATCGCTTAAAGATGAAGCTGTCTGTGAGAAGATTTATAACCACGGCACTGCGCGTTGGGTGTGGGATTTGGCGGTGTGAGTGCGTGTGTGTTTGTTGTGTTTAGACGTGCGATAATATTACCTGCACATACGTCCGAATGAATTCCGTGCGCCCACGAGGATAATGTGCATATTCCCGGTGCAACCGCTCGGCGTTCCCAAGATTGGCGGTCGATATTAATGAAGCCTTCCTTATCGCCGGGTGACTGGGGCGGGTTTTCAGGTATTTTAGAAAGTTCTACCACTGGCCGTTCGGCTGCACGGTGGATGAGTGGTAACCGCAGCAGCAACAGCAGCAGCTCAACAGCACTGTTTCATAATTAATTCTTGTCCACCAAAGTCACGTCTGTGGCCGTGCGCCGGCGATAAACTCGCAGTCGGTGCGGTTAAATGAGTACCGTCAGCGACACCGCAGAAACCACCGGAAGCCTTCGGGAATCCACTGCGTCTGCTGGCACGCACGCTCGCATTAATGTTTTTCCCACCGAACTGGAACAGATTGTGGCTAGCCGGTAGGTGATTGCGGGACGAGCGGATCGAAACCCGGAATCGAACAAAAACACCCGATCATAATATGCTAATTTCGTCCGATAACACCTAATACGCGGGCCGCGCGCGATCGATGACTCGCGAACCGGTTATACATATTGCGTTTGATTTGACGGTTTTTTTTTCTCTCCCGCTTCCCACTTTGGTCTGTGGCATCGACACCAACTGTTGACCAATGTGTCCATGAGCATGGTCACGGTTTAGCGGTTGTGTAATCGCTGCATACGGTTTTTTTTTGTGAGTTATTTTTATGCTACCGCGAATCGTTCCATCCATACTCTGGTGGCCTCCAACAGCCGTTTGAGTTGATCCGAGAGAAGGTTACCACAACCCCTCAAACGGTACCTTGACCATGCCTAAAACCAATGCCAAAAACCGCACAAGGTTTCTACACAAAACTACATAGTGCGCTCGATTGATTGTCGTCTACAATGAGACAAATTTTAATCCCATCCTATGTGTGCCGCTTAACTAACGGCGAGGTCTCATTAAAAACACCTCAAAACATTCACTAAACAAAAAACAACCGGTAGCCGAATTGATACCGGTGGCCTCCAATACGGATCGGAAGTGGAGGTCGCATAAAGCGTAAATCTAATGAAGACTTATCCGGTGCCAATGCCGTGATTAACCGTGCATGATGCCGTTCGTGCGAGAGTGGCACTGGCTCTGCATTCGGCAGCTATTAGGCGGCTGTTTTGTGCGTAAAACGGAATAATATAGGGTCGTTAATAGAACGCTTAAATTATGACTGCTTGAAAGGTGCCACCGTGCCACCGCACCGGCTCAAGGTTGCCTAACGGAGTGACGATGTGTCTACTTCCTTTTTCGCTTAGCGGTAGCGCCACCTAGTGAGGATGTTGTTGTACGTACGGTGTGCTCTTGACGGTGTCCTTTTGACGTGCCGTCGTACCTCGTACGTACTGTCACCGTTGGGTTCGAATTTTTATTGCTCACTTAACTGCTTATCGATGGAGGGGTGTTTTTATTTGACTTAATTGACAGTAATCATCGTTTGTTTGTGTAAAAAAGTGATTACTGGTGGGATTACTCTTTGTAGTGGATTTTTCTGCATTTAAAATGATATTTTATATCAAGCGAGTTCTTGAAACAATGCATTGTAATTATAGTAAGACATTGTTTGTTCTGTTTCTTGAAAAGTTACAAATAATTTGAAGCTAATTATAAAAAATCTGTTAAAACTTAGAATCAAGAAAGTTTCCCTTATTTTACTGAATAGGCAATGTCAACTTTTTAGGAACGATGATTGATAAACAGGTTCAGAAATATATTAACTAAATTATATAAAAACAATTCAGGATAAATGTTACGCGACTTACGATCAGACTCAGACCATGGAGACCCAGTGATCCACGCTCATTTTATGCCAACCGATGTCTGCTACTGGGACTCCTGTCACTGCAAACACGACGATCGTCAGCTCAGTGTCTGTTTGTGGCTTTGTTGATTATTAAATAAATTGACGCACCTCACAGAAAAAAACAAGTTTAAAGGGTTGATTTTGTAATATAAAAAAAATAACTTCTTCAACAGATCTTAAAGTATTCAAAGAGATCTTCCACTTATTAGAACTTTATTTGTATATTTGTCAGAGAGTTCATATTGTCATGCATTTGTAAAGAATCCTCAGCAAGGGCGTAAGCAATACGGCCAGGCCGTCTTAAATGAATAAAAAAGTACCTTCAGTATTGTTATTAATCATTAAACTAAAAACCAATTTAATATTAAAAATTTGTTACTCTAAAAAATCACTTGATAGAATTGAAACATAGAAAACATTTGCGAATCTTATATTAAAGCTCCTTGAATCTCCAACAAGAAAACAGAATCGATATGAAATAATGAAATGCTTATGCATGAAAGAATAAGTAATTTTCCATTTGTTAGGAATGTAACAGCAAGTAACATCAGCTAAAGGAAATAACATCCATTCAAAGCCTCTACCATAAGCTCTCCCTTAAAGATCCTGTTCCGACGAACGGCTCACCCATCACAAGCTCCGGATCGTGCGTCCGATACGTGTGCCGTACGAAGCACGCTCATCTTAAAAAGACATTTTCTCGTTCGTTACGCACCATTAATTTGCAATATCGATACCACCGGATGAAGCACTCGAGCGCGATCACATCCATCGGGGCGTGCTTCTCGCCGCAAGCAGAATGGTCGTGAATGGTGACAGCCTTCCCCGTGCTTCTAGCGCTATCGATACACAAAAAAGGGACCCCGGAGCGTTGATTCTTCAATCACACCAACCCTTATTTTGCTTCATTAGCCAGGCGACCGCGCATATTTCTGCGGGCGAACAAGCCATTGGGGGCCCATTGAAAGGGGGTAATCGATAGGGACCGATCCTTCAGGATGTTTGTGTGGCGCGAAAAGAGCGCAACTGTGAGCGTACAACAACAACAACAAAACACAGCACGAATCAATGAACTGTCTCGCCCGCACTATGGTCACACACAAACACACACACACACACACACCGGCACACAAATTTCGTGCTGAATCGTGATACTGTTTCCCGAACCTTGGTTCTGTGTTCCCCGAAAGGAAACGAACGCTTCTTCGAACCCACTCACCCCACTACGTGGGAAAACCCCTATTTCCGTGGCCTGAGCAGTTGTGTTGGACGCTTCTTGAGTAGGACGGGTGCAGCCGCAGCAAGACCAGGTGGACCGGCTCTGGATAATGATAGATGATTGCACACCGTTGGCGTCAAGAACATAAATATGCTCGCAGGCACGCATGATCAACTTGCGGCCACGAACACGAACTTCGCCCTCCAGTCGCCTCCCATGCCTAGCGTCTTAGTGCAGACGTGCAACAATTGCTGATTGTTATTGTGGCGGTTGTTGAAAATTCTCTTACCCACTTAAACCGATGGCAAACGGGGCACACTTACACAGCCGGACCCACATTTCCCATTTGCGCAATGCTTACAGAACAAAACCATTTTCTTAGCGCGCTGCTGCTGAGGAAAGCTGCGTCCGAGTTCGTTGCTTTATGCCTGCCCGGCCAGTGCCAGTGCGAGGTGCGAGCGATAATAGAATTTAATGAGCATCAGAGCAGATAATGATGGCGATCGAAACCGCCACCCCTGCGCCTGGACGAACCAGCAGGGAGACCTATCATCACACCTCGCAACTGGATCCAGGGCCGGTACATCGGGGCATCGAGGGTTTTTATTAATTTTTAATTCCAGCTACTTTATTGCTCGGACGCTGGTGCAGGAAAGCATAAAACAAAGATTTACCGTAAAAGTCAATTGCGAGACTCCCGCTAAACTCTCACAGGTGGTAAATAGCTCGAAGGAACCGTTCGTCGATTCGGTGTCCGGTGAGCTGTCCCGTGACGGGTGCGCAGAGAAGTTGGCCCAACAATTTTGTGCACTCGCAGTCCAGTGCAATAAAACTGTACAGTAACTTCATGTTCGTGTGTGTGTGTGTGTGGGTATATGTATTTGCGTTTGCAAGATTAATAATGACTTCCGTTTTATCCTTCTCCCAGTTTTACTATGCACTGCTCGCGCTGATTGTAGTATCGTAAAGTGTCAGCAGCAACAAATGAAGGCGAGAGACGATCAAATTAAACCGGCTAGTGAATTTAATTTTATAAGTCAACGCGCAGCAGATCGGTGACCAATTTGCTTGCATTTAATTGTACGGTACGTGAAGGAAGCATTTAAACCCAGGATGATGATGATGAAGTAGAGTACGTTCAGCTCGTTTGTTGTGATTTTTTTTTTGTGTGGGATCAATGACGTAGTAAAACTGGTATAAATTAACGATAAATCTTCAAGGTTAAAGTTAACGTGTGTAAGTTTTAAATTATTTTATACTTTTTAACGAAATAAACAGTATAAAACAATGTACAAAGAATGTAAAATAGAGAGAGAAGAGAACAGCAAAGAGATAAATCATTTTTCACTAATTGGAATACCTTAGGATTATATCAAATTTGAGAATTGATAAGTTTAGTTGGTTTGAGTAAGTAAAAAAAAAATTAACTTTATTGTATAGTAGCTACTTCATTGGAGCATTCTAGGTTACAAGGATCAATTAAATTCTGGATGAACTTTACAAAGATTTAATGCAATGTTTTTACACGATGAATTTTCAAGAATCAAATATTTTCTTAGCCTTATTGAGTTTCCCAGGTTAGTTGGAATAAACTTCTGAAGCTAAAGTTTCTAAACAGTGCTGACCGATAAGATCAGGAGATACTTTAATTCTAGGAAGTCTCATGTTTGGATCGATGAAGGTGAATAGTTCTTTCAACTTTATTGACATTTCATAACCTTTCTATAAATTAATGCTGAACAATAATACAGAAGCAAGTCCAACAATGTTCAATTGATTGTGTTATCAATTGAGCATTTTTGATTATTGAAATTTAATAAATTAATAAATTGCTTTCTAACAAATAGCGCTTTTTTGCGCTTAAGTGATTCCTCCCCAATACGTTTGCAATATGTCAATCAGCTTAGACATTCATATCCAAAGGGTTTGTTTGATTTAAACGTATCATCCGTTTGCAGTTGCACTAAAAACATCTCTTCTACAAATACAGTACAGTACATCGTTGTATTTCCTTCTCTTTAAATGCATCCAAAGCCGTCAGAGCATTGAACGAGAGAGCAAACACCAAGAAAAGATTTTTAACGATCAATAACAACAACTTGCCTGCAAAAGGGTGATTTCTGAGAACATTTCTACTTGTTTTTTTTTTCTGCAGTGCTGTATCTTTGATTTCACACCATGTTTTTATTTACCACACGAGAGAAAGAGCGAGAGAGAGTCAGCTCATACTTGTCAAGAGCCAGCGAATTGTCGGCCGACTGGTGAAAGATTTAAAAGCAAACAGTCACACAAAAATCCCGGAAATCAAGTATCAACATGCGTTGTCCGAACGGTGTCGACTATGTTGCTGCTACACACTGGAGTGAGAAGTTGTTGATCCTTGGGGCGTGTTGTTTTGATAGATTGTGCCGTGCGTACAATGGTGAGGTTGGGTTTTCCTTCTTTTTTTATTGCGAGTACTTTTCAGCAGTTTCCGCAGCCTTGCTGGTGTACGCTGCATACCAGGAAGCTGTTCTGATGCAGTTGCATTCCCGATGGTCCGACACTCGGCACAATTTATGAAAATACAAACAAACACACTAAAGCCACCGGTCTAGCAGCCGAAAGTGCTTAAACTATTGGATGACTATTCGTACATCCGCACCTTGCAGTTGATTGCATTCAATTCATGTGAAAGATGAGTGAACATTGCAACAATTTTGCAACCGTCTACAACAGGGAAATACAAAAAACAAAACTTGCTTCCATCCGGTATCGATCGGACTGTGACAAATCGTTTCGCTTGCTTCCCGCTCTTGACAGTGGCGTTTTTACCACATTCTCGGAACAGCACCAGTCACTGTGTATCGATGGATTCTTTGCGAAAACGGAAGCAAAACACCGCACCACCAGTAAGCACCACGTGTATCCGTACCCGAACCGTTTAAACACTTTATTCGCAATGACTGCAATAAATAAAACCCTTAACTACCGCGATGAGATTAATGACCTTCGCCTTCCGTTCCGAGTGGCGTTTTTATTTTCCATACACTCACTCACACGCGTACAATGTTGCTTCCTTCTTTGCCGTACGTTTGAGGAGGCTTTAGGCTTCACGTGAAGAAGGCTTGGTTTTTTTGTATTTGTTCCAACCCTGGCCACCGTATGCCGAGATTCACCAGTTCAACACCCCCTTTACATCTGATTATACGCTCAAACGCTGCTGACCCTTTACCCCACCCGTTGTTGGAGGAAAAGGAAAGGAGGGGACGATGAGGGGGATCACAGAGAACTCAAAGCAAAACACACGGCCATCCAGTCGGTCAGGCGACCCTCGCTGCTTCAAAGAGTCACCGAAGCGTTGCAATTCAAATTTAGCTGAGTGCGAAATGTGAAATGCGCGTGTGTGTGTGCCAGGGAAACGGCGGACCGCGTGAAGGACCAGGAGAAGATAACTCAATTGGAACTACATTAAAATCATCCTTCCGGCCATTAGCAATGGGAAGAAGAATGGACCATGTACTGGCAACAGTGATTCGGATTTCGGAAAACGATTCTATCTCTATTTGATGTGCCCTTTTTTTGTTGGTTGTGTGTAATGTAACGCTTGTGTACCCTTTCGGGCGAGTAGGTTCGTTAATGTTGGATGCTCTCGAGCATTGTCTGGAAGAGGTTCCGGACTGGAAGCTTCATGCTAGGTCCTTCTGCGCCATTAAAAAGAACCACTGTTCCGGGGATAATGCAGAACAGCGTGTTTTTGGTTCGGTTGATTCATTGGATTTAAGACTCTGCTCTTGACCTTGGCTCTTTCTTGGCCGTGGTGAAGCGATGAAGCGATACCGATACGCGTCACCTGGGGACACTCCCACAATAGTTGCACACCTTGATGTGAGCAACCAATTAAAATGGCTACAACCTGAAGGCTGGTTTATAGTTCAATCTGTTCGAGTGGAGAACTTTATGTTTATTAGTTGAATGTGGATATGATTTGTTCGACCCAAATGTTGATTAAAATCAGTTTTTGGTTTGAAAAGATAAATTAAGATGGGAAAATTGTAGAAATAAAGGTGTAGAAGTATAAAAATTCATACACATAAGTTTTAAATTATGTTGATAAGTTGATAAATAAATAAATAAGAAATATGGATAGACAACGCTCAAACCAACAAAAACCAGAAATGATATGTGAAATGAAATATTAATAACAAATCTACACCATAGACCAAAAAAAGGTATGTCAAAACAGTAACAAAGTATTAAAAACAAACAAGATAAATTGTCAATATAACATGATATAAGAAAGTTATTAGACAAAACATATCAACAAGAAAAATGGTCAACTTGCTCAATTCGTTGATAATAATTTCACTTCTTTGACTGAAGAATGTTTTAAAATAGTAAATAAATAAAATCTAAATCATTTTAGGATTAATCAGGTAACCAAATTTAGTGGAACTTAAATCTTGTTCTTTGAAAAATCAATCTTATTATAAAATTAACCCAAAGCAGCTCTAAGTAGATGAATATGTTATAAAAACTCGATTTATGACAAATATTGGAAAAAACAATAAATTCATCAAACCAAATTTCGTACATTAACTCAACCTATTACAATATAAGAAATAGTAATAAAATTACACAATGAATACTATTAAAAATTCTAACACGTAATAACATAAAACATCTATACTCTTCTTCTTTTCGCTGTCCTAATAAACTCCAAACACAAAATGCAAAATTGTCTCTAATCACCGATAATAAACATCTGTCATCGTGCGTGTATTAATATTCTAAGCACACATTCCACTCCCATCCCGGCCCGGCTTAACGCTCTCAGCAGTACCACCCAACCACATCGCCCACCGAATGATAGATAACGACCGATTCTTTGTGTGGCTAACCAAATATTATTAACGGGAGAAAAGGTGGATCGAAGTTGATGATCATAATCCGTCCATGAATATTAACGTACCGCGAAAGCAAAGCAAGGGTAAAACAACCTCCCCAAACAGGATGCTTGAGCATTGGTTGTACCGATTTCTCAACTCCAAGATATCCCATCCAGATTAATGGCCTTTACCCGTTCGTTCGTTCTGTTATCTGCGTTCTGCGTTGGAGCTTTCCCACGTGGATTAAAATTTCACTCGCAACCCCGAACAAAACCGGCGACAGAAGCTGTACCATTCTGGCCGGTAGAAATTAATATTTATCATAATATTTCATCGTGAGCTTGTTTTAAATAAATTGATTTTTTTTTGGTTGCTGCTTGAACATTTATCGTAGCAAAACCGTTCAAAGCTGATCAATTAATAATTTATTCTCATATTCTCTTCTCACTCTCTTCCAGGTAACTGTTCGATTTCAAACACCGATAGTTAAGGATCAATTGTACGCTCTTTCACCATTTAACTAAAGGTAGGCCTAACAAAACGCAGTGCCACGCACAATCAAATTTTCAACGGCCCCACATTGTCACTTCCTTTTGGGAAATACGCAACCACCAGCATTGTATTGTTGCCGTTGGTGCTGAAAGAGTATGCAGAAAAAAAAACAAAACACGAACTAGGGCCTAGAAAAGCTACTCTGTTTTCCACGCAAGCTTTTGTTTCCATCCACCATCCCAGAACGGGCATTGAACTCCCATCGGGCAGCACTCGATCAAACCGAAGCGTCCCGAAACCGGGTCTGTCTATTGTTTTCCGCTTCACGTATGTGTGTAGCAGTAGCATTTTTCCCATTTTTTTTTTGTTTTCATTTACTACAGCATACGAAGCTGCAACGATCCGGGTGGTATTTTGTTCACACCTTTCACACACACACACACACACACACACACGCACACTCTCGGTGGGGTGGAAAAATTGCCGCCCGTAATTGGTTAACGATAATATAATTTTCCATTTATGGGGCCCGGGTGCAAACGCACCGTGTGGTACGGCAGATTGCTCCTATTATTGTGCGAGTGTTTTGTTATGCTTTTCCACCGTCCCATTGCTTGATCAAAACACGTCAAAAAGGCCCGCTCGAATGCAATTATAATGGCAGTGGTAGTAATAGCGATTCGGTACAAATCGAATGCTTGTTGCTGTAACGGTGCAAGCAGCACACCCGGCAATGCCGAATTCCGTAGATACCAAGTCCAAGTTACTGAAACAACCGGTTCAAATTTAATTAAATACCGCAGCCGGCCTACCTGAGTTCGAATCTTTCTTGCTGGTGGACAAGGAGCCCGTGTGTGTGTGTGGGAGAGAGAACGAGAAACAGAGAGAACGGGAGCATTCCCGTAATAATTCCAATCGTTTGTAATTTCTGATGCGAAATGGCCGGCTGTGGAGGGTGTTGCCGGAACCTGATACAAATCACACCCCAAACTAGATCACCGAGAGGGAGGATGGGATAAGGAGAGAGTTTGCCCTACTGTTGGCCGGTCTAAACATTTTCTTTTCGTTCGCGTTTTTCGGCAAGGCCCCCCGAAATAAAAGGAGGCCAACACATCTCCCGTAGGGCAGCCAGCAGCTCTGCCAACCCGTTACAACGTAATTACGCACGGTCCGCCAGTCACCGTCACCCTTGCTCGATTCCA
Organism: Anopheles maculatus; assembly: GCA_002091835.1. NCBI lineage: Eukaryota > Metazoa > Arthropoda > Insecta > Diptera > Culicidae > Anopheles > Anopheles maculatus. The sequence continues at coordinate 145,340 of KZ061653.1, forward strand.
TCCCAAGGCCAAACCATGCGAAATCAACCCGAAAAGCGAACGTGATGATAGCCCGGTGCGATAGCTGCAGACGGAAGAAAGCACCGGAATGATTAATTTGTTAGCGCTGCAGAAGCGTGAAACTAGAACAATCGAGTGCCGCACACACACACCAGAATCCAGACCACGGGCTTCGAGATGGGTAGAAAAATTAGTGGCCATGAAATCCACCGGTCAGTAAGAAAAAAAAAACCCTCGAATTAGGTCACCGTTTCTGGTGCGTGCCGTTTATTTCGGATTTCTTAACACTGTTACAGGGCGTGCAGCAGTAGTAGTAGTTCAAGTTCAAGGTGTGTGGCGTGCTGTCAGCACAAGCAAGTCTCCAAAAATCCAACTTTTACTCCAAATAATCATAAAACATTCACTTTGCTGGTGCTTACTCTGTATTCAATCAATAAAATCGTAACGAAAGACTTGAGCAGTCAGCAAGACACGAACCCTTCCGGGTTCGCACGTACAACGATCGCGAACGATCAGTGAACCTCGGAGATGATAATGAAACAATCAAGCTGCTTGTTTTACCTTTTCCAAAGGTTTGTCTCCTTACCCCGCTGAATGGTTGATTGCTGGAAGCGATGGTTGATTGCCGAAAGACCTGCCGGGCGCGTACGGGGAAGGATCCCTATGATAATGATAATAGCTCAAGGGTACTTTCCTTTTTGCACTTTCGCTCGCAAAGGCTCGTTCAACCTTATACTCTTCTCTACCAGGACTTGCTCCCTCCATCCCCCCCTCCCTCAATGTCAATGTTGGCCTCGAGTGCTCTTGTCAGCTCGACACGAGTGCCCTCGAGGCCGAACGAGGTCGTTCGAGGAGAAATGTGTGCTTTAACGTCGAAAAAATAAAAACCTGAGAAAGCAGTTCACTTTCGTTCACGGGCCGCCAACCCAAGGACCGGTTTCCTTCATGCTTCATGCTTGCAAACATGATCACCTGACGGCAAAACAACACAAGCTGCGTGACATACCACTACAGTGTCTAGACAGTGCGTGTGATCGTAAGAGTAAGCTTGCAGAAATCTATTTTTAACATCCGCTATTCCGCAACATTTTGAGCTCGAAAGGATCAGCTTTTTTTCTGTCGCAGATGAAGGATTTTTGTGAAAAAAAAACAGATCGCTCCTAACAGCTCAATTAAGAGCCACATTCCTGAGCACCCTGAGTCATGCGCATTATGCTGCACACATGGACCGCCCACAACGAATTGCCGATTATTATCGAACACTACGGGTAACGGGTGGTTGGCAGTGAACAGTGTATGCTGTGTGCATATGTAGCAGCTGCATGCGTCATAAGACCCAACGACGACGTTTCATTCGCATTGCGAGCACCCAGAATCGTGGAAACTATTTGACAACCTTCCCGGTCGGTGTAGTTGCAGTGAGTTAAAACGGTTTGTGTGGCGTTTTTATTTGAACACTTCATTCTCGGTTTCGCCTTGACATCGATCGTACGCTGAATTAGTGGTCTACAGCAAATGCAAATATCTATTCAACTTGGATGTCAATCCTGTTCGATCGATCTCTACAATGTGCTGTGTGCTGTGGTACTAGGAAAGGAAACTATGGCGCCCAGTTTGCTTACTACTCGCTAATGCTTATGATTCATTTCGAAACAAATCAGTTACATCTGACTATGATCCGACTGTGGCACCGTCTGCCCGGAGGACAGGAACAGGAACCGAGCGTTTTCGAACGTGTCCCTTCTAATTTTCCTTCCTATTTCTATTGGCACCACCTTACTTTTCGATCACCAAACAACCGAACCAGCGCATTCGACTAAGATCCATGTTTCCGGTTATCATTCGTCCAGCATCTTTCCCTTCAGTCGTAAAACCCTTTCACCCGAACGCCACCCGTTCTCGTCGCACTGCACTGCAACTCCGAGCGATTAATGCTTTGCCCGGTACGCTTGGTCACAGCCTTAGACAGAAAACAATACGCGCTCACCCGGTATCGATTCGTTTGTCGTGCTAATTTTACAATTTAATTACAGACTGTCCAGAAAAGGGCAAACTGCTCGCGGTGCGTTGTTAATAGCTCACCGGCGTGGTGTGTTGGTCAGCTAAAACACATTCTAAAATCCCTACAGCGAGCGAGGTGCAAATGTGAGCCAACTACCGCGCACTCACTTTACTCGGAGTGAGTGTTTACGGAGTGACGCTTAGTAAAACGTATAATGTAACCGATCCGCATTTACGCGCAGGATCCCTGTAGCACCTCCTACACACGGTGTGGAGGAATGAGCGGCAAGGAAGAGAAGGTGCGCAGTGGACATCCTACGCAGTGCCTGAAGTGTTGCCTTGAGCGATGGATGGCTTGTTTAAGGAACGGAATAATTCACTAAAACGCACCCTTAACTCATAGCTACAGGGAGGTTTGCGTCGAAACGAGATTAGAACTCGCCCCGGATTGACATTGGCATACCGCCGTGTAAGCCTACGCGTGTACGGTGAGTGAATGCTGCTATTAGGCTACGCCACGGGAAGTATGGCATTCTGAACAACTTTAGCTTATTTTAATATCAGATAATTTTCAACATTAGATATAAAGCTAAAGGGTGGTTGTAGTGCACCGCAAGTGGACTGCATAGCTTACACAACTGTCGCATAAGATGTTTCTTGGAGTGATTTAAGTTTTTTTATTAATATTGTAAACTTAAAACTTAATTATGTCCGGTTACAGGGATAGAGATCTTTTAAAAACGCGGTTTCAAGAGATAACAATATTCTTTCTGTGCAGCAGTAGACACTGTCTTAATAACAGCAAGACCTTTCTTAGACCAGTTAGTCAACAGTCTGTGTTTGCACAGTTAGTGTTTGCAGAAGAAGCAGAACTTATGCGCTGTTGACAAAACAAGCGTAAGAAGTCTTGGTTCTGATACTGTTGAATTCCTTCCTTGATTTTCTTCAATCTACTTCTTCTTCTTCTTTGGCATTACAACCCCGTGAGGTCTTGGTCGGCTATTGCTAGCTCTCTGTGACTTAGTTTTTACCCATAGCTGGATAGTCAGTCCTGCGAACGGGGAGGCGGACCGCCGGGATTCGAACCCCGGTCCTGCCGTGTGAAGACCGGCGCCGCTATCCTATACACCACCGGGCCGCCCCAATCTATATAATCAGTCCTACATATTAACGAATGATCCGAATAAGAATTGAAACCTGTCCTTTTGTGTTAGCAACTAACACCTTCGACTTTCCAAACTTGTATCGATGCTTTTAATCCGAAAACATGTTTTTCTTCTGATGGCATCTCTCGAGGACTTTTATCACTGTTAGTTTGTCTGGGGCGGCCCGGTGGAGTATACGATAGCGGCGCCGGTCTTCACACGGCAGGACCGGGGTTCGAATCCCGGCGGACCGCCTCCCCGTACGCAGGACTGACTATCCAGCTACGGGTAAAACTTAGTCACAGAAAGCTAGCAATAAGCTGGCTGGCAGGCCAAGACCTCACGAGGTTGTAGTGCCAAAGAAGAAGAAGTTTGTCTGTTTTTGTGTCACTCCTGTTGTATGGTTCCTCTCCTCTTGTGGTGTCTCTCTTCTATTCTCTGAATGTCTGGTGGTGGTTTAAATTAACTCCAACTAAATAGCCAGATCTCTATACTATCGTCAGGATTCCGTCGAATGGCATGTTGTACTTCATTAAAATTTATTCCTAATCGATTTTTCTACGTAAACGATATTGCTCTGTGGCCTTCATCGCCATTCTTCAGTATTTGAATTGGTTTTAATACTAAAATAGCTCTCAAAAACAAATCTTTCAAATAATTCCTATTGATTAAGAACCTTTTATTTAATATTATTAATTTATAATTTGATTTTCAAACTACTAACTCTTGATACATTTAACGAACTACCTCTCAATTTAAACAAAAAAAAAATCCAACCGTCACGCTCCTTTTTAATAAGATCTTTTATTAGGAATGTTTTGCACATGAGCACGCTTTAGTTTTTTTTTTGCTGTTGTTTTCTAGTTTGCCATCCACTCCCTCGTATCAAACTACCGTCTTGTTAATCTAAACCACGAGATCAATTACCGGGTAAGATACAATTTGGTCGGTGCACGATTCCGACCGGCACCAACCATTTATGGACAGTGATACACCATTTTATTTGCTGCAAACAAACATTTGTTGTATTGCTTCTCTTTAACTTTTAGGAGATTCGGGTTTTTTGTTTATTTATTTGTGTGTGTGTTTTTTTTTTTGTTCATTCCTTTGCAATTTATTTATTCCGAAGCCAACGATCGTGACGACGACATTGAACCGTAGAAGAATCTCCTTTTCTGTCTATCGGTCGTGCTACCGCGTTTTTATTTTGTGTGTGCACCAGAACTGTCATCACTCGTTTGTTGATGGATCCAATTATTTAAATAGTTCTTGTACTGTTAGATTCATTAGCGAGGAAAAAAAACTACCTAAGAAACATCAATTAAGGATGGTTATTGTTTGTCAACTGTATTGCCTTGAATTGCCATGAATTGTGAAATGAATTATTCATGAAGCTTTCAAACAGATTTTATTGGATCCGAGTAGTTGGCAATAAATGTCTCATAAATAATATTTTTAATTAAGGAAAAGCTCAAATTAATGTATCCACATACATTCCCTTGGTAATTTATTACACTAACCTCAAACCCGTATATCCATCACCAAATGGATAGACCTTTCTCACTGTCGCATAAATCTTCATTTGCCAAATATTTGCATTCCTCACCGTCCACTTCCCAGTACTCCACCGTCCAAGTGTCCAAGAGAACCATCTTCAGTGAGCGGACTTTTATCAACAAGTTTCATCAAACGTGAAAGTAGGCTATTAGGCGAATTGAGCGCGGACACGTTTGAGCCTCAATAGAACAACTTGTATGCACTTTGATCGATTGACTTCCGCCGAAGTGGTCCATTCACCGTGACCACCCCTACCACAGTATCTAGTTCATCCGTCTGTTCATCCGTCTGTCAGTCAGTCAGTCAGTCAGTCAGTTAGTCAGTCAGTGGATCAGTACGAAGATCCGCCGGTGAGACCACCATAAATCTTGCAACCATTTGTCTTATCTCGTTCTCGTTTTTTTTTCTTTTCCCCCTGTTCGATATCCGCCCTTGGGTTCTCGTAGACCACGGGGGAGATTTGTGATGCACTGGTGGTATTGGTAGTGGTAGTAGTAGCAGTCCGCGAATCGCTTGAAATTAATCAAACGCTTGATTTCCGTTGACCACCCGCCGTGGGCCCACCTTCACGCTGAAACTTCAAATAGCGGTTTCCTCTTTCGCCGGTTCCTTCTCTCGCTCGCCACGAAGGAAAGTTATTCAATCGCGCTTGTTCCACTCTAGCTCGCGAAAAAAAATACACATAAAACACGGTTCGTACCACTTCCTGGGTGGAAATGAAAAGAAAATCTGGTCGCTGGCCTTTTTTTTGTTGCTAGCTCAACACAATTAATAACATCATCACACGAAGTATCAGGTTCTCGTAGGGCTCGCTGCCTTTTCTCTATACCCAGTGCATTAGTAACTTGGAACACCTCCTCGTCATCATTGTACAACATTATCAAACGTTGGAGGAAACGAGAGAACAGTTAATCGAGTTTGGAAAGGGTTCCACAAAACGATTCGCTTTAGCTCCGAACCGAAAAAAAGGAACGAAAACCAGCAAGTCACCAGCATGAAATCAACGTTCATCGAATCCAGATGAAAGTGATGAAGATAACGGACCAATATAGACCAAACCTCAACCGGTGGATGGAGAGAAATCCGAAAAAGCCCGAAATCCAGTAAACCATAATGTTGCGATTAGCTTTCCCGGCTTCTTTCCCTAAAAAAGGGGATCTTGATGGGTTGGCAGAGGCACGCTTCGAAACAGGGTGGTGTGACGCAGAAGGGAAAGTGAAAACTTTTATCCTAATACCACTCCATAACACTCGTAACCTTATATCAGAGGGCTTCGGCCCGGTAACACGCCCGGCACAAGTTTGTCCCTTTTGCCAGTTTGTCAGTTTAAAATGCCAAAAATCCTCCCAAAAAAATATATCTGTGCATTTGGCTAAAACCGAGGAACCATACACTGACACCGTAAAACTTTTGCAACTTCCCTTAGCGTTCCCTTTTCTCGGATGGTCGATGGGTAACAACTTCTCCAAACTATCTATCCAGAAAACGGTCGGATGTAAAACTGCAGCCCGTTAACCGGCCCCCTTCCACGCGAACCACACGTTCTTAACGTTGAAAGTTGACGCTCGGGTGAAATGATACGATGTCACCCGTCAAAAAGTCATCCGAGTAATGCAGTAGCTGGTCTTTTATTTTCTTCGAAAGACTTTCCCTCCTGCTTTAAGCAGCATCAAAACACATGAAGATTACTTTTGCAAATCATCTCCCGGAATAGAGTTTTCTAACCTCACATAAAAATCAAACTCGGCGCCAATCCCGTACCAACTACGCTGCGTTTGCTCATAAAGAGTGTGTTCCATCAAACATGTTTTACCGGGGTCCCTTTTCGCTTCTCTGGTGTCGCGCCCTGTGGTTTAATTTCAATGGTGCACCGGTTTAGATGGAAAAGTTGCACGTTGCCTTTCACAGCTGCCAATGGTCTTGTAGCACGAGGCGCATCAAACGACCAACGATAGCCGGAGCTCTCAACTGGGGCTCAAGCATACGCCCGCGTTAATTACTTAATTGTAGTTTAAGATGAATGGCAAATTAAACCGGAAAGTCCGGGTGAAATGATGGTCATGAATTTGTTTGTAGCCAACTATCGTTGGGACGTTCTTAATGATACTGGGGACCGAAAGCTTTGGGGAAAAAGGAGGTGATTTGAGGGCGATTTTGTGGTTTATTTTAACTAGCTGTTTTATGTCACCTTTCAAGCGAATTCTTAAAGTTAGTCTACCTAACTTCGGCAATGCCCTTTGGACGTCATCATTCAAATTTTACCCTTACAAACTAACTGTCAAAAGCAAGCTTTGGGTCATAATAGTGTCAAATTCGTTGCAGGATATTTTGAGGGATGAAAAACTTGTTCCACTCTAGCTCGCGAAAAAAAATACACATAAAACACGGTTCGTACCACTTCCTGGGTGGAAATGAAAAGAAAATCTGGTCGCTGGCCTTTTTTTTGTTGCTAGCTCAACACAATTAATAACATCATCACACGAAGTATCAGGTTCTCGTAGGGCTCGCTGCCTTTTCTCTATACCCAGTGCATTAGTAACTTGGAACACCTCCTCGTCATCATTGTACAACATTATCAAACGTTGGAGGAAACGAGAGAACAGTTAATCGAGTTTGGAAAGGGTTCCACAAAACGATTCGCTTTAGCTCCGAACACATGGAACTGCTTCAATGAGCTGAATCTGAGCAGTAAAATTAACTTTAATTCTTAATTAAGAGTACTCGTTCTTTACAAATACAAAAATATACATTTTTCATCCCTCAACCGGTGGATGGAGAGAAATCCGAAAAAGCCCGAAATCCAGTAAACCATAATGTTGCGATTAGCTTTCCCGGCTTCTTTCCCTATCGAACCCTTCCATGTTTATCGATGCACGCATGACTTTTGAACTTTTCAGGGGATCTTGATGGGTTGGCAGAGGCACGCTTCGAAACAGGGTGGTGTGACGCAGAAGGGAAAGTGAAAACTTTTATCCTAATACCACTCCATAACACTCGTAACCTTATATCAGAGGGCTTCGGCCCGGTAACACGCCCGGCACAAGTTTGTCCCTTTTGCCAGTTTGTCAGTTTAAAATGCCAAAAATCCTCCCAAAAAAATATATCTGTGCATTTGGCTAAAACCGAGGAACCATACACTGACACCGTAAAACTTTTGCAACTTCCCTTAGCGTTCCCTTTTCTCGGATGGTCGATGGGTAACAACTTCTCCAAACTATCTATCCATAAAACGGTCGGATGTAAAACTGCAGCCCGTTAACCGGCCCCCTTCCACGCGAACCACACGTTCTTAACGTTGAAAGTTGACGCTCGGGTGAAATGATACGATGTCACCCGTCAAAAAGTCATCCGAGTAATGCAGTAGCTGGTCTTTTATTTTCTTCGAAAGACTTTCCCTCCTGCTTTAAGCAGCATCAAAACACATGAAGATTACTTTTGCAAATCATCTCCCGGAATAGAGTTTTCTAACCTCACATAAAAATCAAACTCGGCGCCAATCCCGTACCAACTACGCTGCGTTTGCTCATAAAGAGTGTGTTCCATCAAACATGTTTTACCGGGGTCCCTTTTCGCTTCTCTGGTGTCGCGCCCTGTGGTTTAATTTCAATGGTGCACCGGTTTAGATGGAAAAGTTGCACGTTGCCTTTCACAGCTGCCAATGATCTTGTAGCACCAGACGCATCCAACGACCAACGATAGCCGGAGCTCTCAACTGGGGCTCAAGCATACGCCCGCGTTAATTACTTAATTGTAGTTTAAGATGAATGGCAAATTAAACCGGAAAGTCCGGGTGAAATGATGGTCATGAATTTGTTTGTAGCCAACTATCGTTAGGACGTTCTTAATGATACTGGGGACCGAAAGCTTTGGGGAAAAAGGAGGTGATTTGAGGGCGATTTTGTGGTTTATTTTAAGTAGCTGTTTTATGTCACCTTTCAAGCGAATTCTTAAAGTTAGTCTACCTAACTTCGGCAATGCCCTTTGGACGTCATCATTCAAATTTTACCCTTACAAACTAACTGTCAAAAGCAAGCTTTGGGTCATAATAGTGTCAAATTCGTTGCAGGATATTTTGAGGGATGAAAAATGTATATTTTTGTATTTGTAAAGAACGAGTACTCTTAATTAAGAATTAAAGTTAATTTTACTGCTCAGATTCAGCTCATTGAAGCAGTTCCATGTCAAATGAGATCTCACTTTTTTGTACCTTACACTGACACAATTTTCCAATATACGTTCGGCTCGTTTAGCTTAATTAAAAGCGCACTCTTTTTGTCACCTTTTCACAATCTAATTTTGGACCGCCAAAAAGATGATTCGAAAAAAAAGTTGTCTCTGTCACAATGCCTTACAGCCATTCCGACCAGACTACGTGTATGGTAACCGATCGGATACGCATCACTCGCACCCGTACTAATGTGCGACCGCGGCCGGTTACGGAAAACGCCTCCTTCCTTTTGGACCGTGGAAAACTTAGCAGAACAACAGCAAAAAAGACTACACCAACACACCCTAACACCTATTGTTCCACCCCATTTCCAATCGGATCAATTTCGTCGCTGACCGCCGCAATCGAAAAACTTCAATTCCGAAGCTCCCAATTTCTCAACCCATCCATCCAGCGCCCTTGAAGGTGATTAATTCGGGCCTACGGTTTTCCCCCTGCCAGCGCTCTAGTTAATCTTTTCGCAAAACCGGTGCCGTAGGGTGCCTAACCTAGCTTCCAGCGCGTGTTGTGGTTAGCGGACTGGTCGTTCCATGAACGAAGCGAAAAACCGCTCCACTGCAACGAATCGTAATTGTGAGGAAATTGGGTTTGAAGGCTACCTGTGTTGTGTGCGAGTGCGTACGCACGTGTATAGATGTCCAAGTGCTCGAATTTTAGGGCCAATTTAGGCGATACTAAAGTGACCACCGACGACCACCAGCAACAAAAAGTAGTGCCAGACATCGAAATGGGAACACATTGCCCTTGATGATGCTGGTGTTCTGATCTGTTTGCGTTTTTAGAGCGTTCGGAACCATTGCACCATCCGACCCGGAGCTCATCCGATCCGATGGATGGATGATGTTTGATCGAACTAAACGCAAACCAGACGAGAACCAAAAAAAAAAAGGTAAAACACCCAAAAAGCAGTGACACACAGAGCGCACCAACGCTGCCAAGGTATGCCGGTATGTCTTGTACTCTCCCACAAATCTATGACATTGACGCTGATGACAGTGTGGACATTTTGGACGTTCAGCAGTCCGGCCGATGGTAGGACGAACAATCGTGACACCCACGCTGCTGATGATCGCACGAAGGGAACCGGCACAATTATTGGTGCGGCCCGGGTACCATCGATGACCTTCATTATTTTGGAAATGCGTCGCTATAAAGGTTGAAATGTCATCGGGCCGGCGGCTAACGTTTCTCGCTAACTGCTGTCCCCGTCTAAATGCGGTGTTAGTGAATCGTAATAACCTCGAGATCGGACAAACGAAATAAATCGTTTACTTTTGAAGCTGGTTTTTGAATAGGGAGCGAAGTGGGTTTTATATACTCGCTGTGCCATGAAAAAATGATGACTCTTGAAGCGATTTACGGTAGCAGTAAACTGAAGTTGCGTTTTTAATTGAAGAACATCGGTAAACATTACGGGTGGTTTGCTGCTGAAGCGTTGACATTCAATATGATTATTATTTCAAACATTTCATCCGGCTAGATGTGGGACAAACATAATTGTGGTACAACGACTGTGATGTGTGAAAATGGTGTCAACATTCATAATTCATGGTTGATTCGAGTTATTAATGATTTTGAAACATTTATGAAGCAGTGTGGTTCGCTTTATTTTACCTAGACTGCATTACTTTCATTTGTGTAAACTTTGGTTTCTCGTTCTATTCTTTATAGCAAAAACACGCATAAAACATATCTACAAAATTTGTTATATTTATTTTTATAATTTCATAAGTACAAAGGTACAAAGCCAAGAATCTTTTGTAGCTAAATTTAATTCAAAGTCCTGCCACCTGATCTTTGAAGAAACCTTAGCTAGTTTGTTTTCCTAAATTTCGAAACGCCTGAAAGTATGTAATAATTTGAGTTTAATTCTGTTTCAACAGTCTTTCTATTTTTTGTAAGATATTTAAGAGACTTTTTTCCTTTCTATAAGTATATTTTTATAGCCATACGGCCAGGTTGATCCTAGTGAATAAAAACAGTTTTTTTAGTCATTTACTCAGGTCCCATTGGCCTATTGTATACTGTATAATTTCAAACGGATGTTTATCATGTCCTCAAGGTTGAGTTGTAGAAGACAAAAAACTAAATTTTAACAAATTTTGACAAGCATAATTTATTTCCCAAAAAAAACAAGACGACTTTTCACGAAACCAGTTCCTTAACAGTAGCCAGAAGATTACTCCTAATATGCACACAATATATTGCATAGTTTCAGGGGTGCGCAAACAATACACTGCCAAGTGGTATCTTCAAACATTTTATATTAATATTTTTGTTTACCTATTTTAACAAACAACATACCGAGCAACATCTAAAGTGATCATGCTTACATATTGATAAACACTTTCTCTACCAACTCGCTTTAATGTCCCTCTACCGATGTGATGTCCCGCAGTAAAGTAATTAAACACGCACCCGGTGGTTTATATTTACATGTCCCAGCGTCGCGTGCGTACAGCATCACTTTCCGCGTACAATAAAACGGATCAATTTAACTTCCCACCGTCGTTTCGTGGCGTAGCTTCATTAAACAGCTAAGCAGCGTGTATTACGATCTCCTAACATGTGTTCCATTTCGACGAAACCACCCTTTAAGAAGAAGACACACAAAACATACGCATCGGATGGGATGCTGCATGTGTGTTTGTGACACGCGAAAAAAGGGAAAAGACAATTTAACGCTTCCTTCGCTTGATCGCGGGTGCATTCACACGGACGCGACCCGCTCGCTTTGTTCAAACCGGCTTTCGGGAGTTTTGTTTTGTAAACTGCTTTATGGTGCACCTTTTCTTTGTCAGATTTTATACGCCCGGCCACGCTTCCTGTCCCGTAATCCACTTTGAACATCGCAGCTCGTTGACAACAACATTCCGTCCGCCGAGCTTCTTGGCTTTCGTGCTGTGAAGACAATGCGCGTAGAGTTTCAAACAAGACAACAGAAAGCTTGCACTTCCCTCAAGCCCCAGTCTTACGTAAGCACGTGGTTGTGCTGTCAATCTTAAAGTTTCCAGCAAGCTATCCGGATGGATGGTACGGGAGCGCATCTCTTGCAGATGAGATCTCGCTTGCTGCAAGATCACTCCGCCTAGAGAAGGCGACTGCCTGTTAAAACGGGGAGGCTACAATCCCTCAACTTTCCCTTTTTATTTTCTCCCGTCCCTAATTGGTGTCTCAAAACGGTTTACCTTTTTATTGCTTACCTCTTGTTTTCTACTGTAAGACAATTTCTCCTAAAAGCTTGCAGCGAAACCTGTTGCAGCTGTTTTTCTGTGATTTAGAGTAGAAAAGAACTCTAAATCATCTTTAGAGTCCAACCCTAAACTTCCTGCCAGACGTTGATAGATGTTCCATTCATTCAAAAACACGCTTGTCAATCTCATCTAGAGCAAATCACTTTACGAATCTCTTCACAGCGCCATTTGTGTGACCCCTGGCGATGATTAAAGCAATTCTCCATCGTGTACAACTTTAAAACGGTCTCCACTGCTCGCCACTCGCTACCCGGTACACTCACTCAACTCGTGCCTTGTTCAACCCGAAACGAAAGCAAAACGCTCACCCAGAGTAATCTCGGGCCTGTGCAGAGTAATAAATTATGAACTAATCATTTTATCCGAACTAAATGACTATAATTAAAAATTAATTGCCTCTGCGCCAAACGAACGGCCCGGGCCGAATCCGCCCGGGCAACGATGGGGTATTAGCGTCCGGTTTGTGCCCTTGGCCGGATGTCTTCGTAATGCCCGGAATCTTGGAAAGTAGTGTCCTTAGGGTGAGTGTGTGTGTGTGTTTGGAAAAGGGATTAGCGTCTGAGCTGAAGGCCAAGAACCCGTACATGCAACATTCATCAAGAAATGATCTCCCGCAGTAGAGATGAGATGTTTGTTTGTTTCTGCTACAAAAAGGATTAGAGCCTGTCTGGAGTGGGATCTGGAAATCTCGTCCCAGCGTGAGGTTGGAAAAGGATTCATTATGAACTTATTAAAGGTCAAGCAAACAGACTAGCGGACATCAAACACTGACCCGACCGCTTCAGTATCGGCTATCAACGCACAATCATCATTTGCTAACATCATCATTATACATCCCATCGGTTATTTGCCTCCAATGTAATGGTATCCAGGATCGAGACGTTCAAGAAAAACAACGCCCATGGAAAGTCAGCGTGAGCCGGTTTTCCGTTTTTTTCTTTCGATGCGCTTGCCTCTTTACAACCTTATTATGCGCACAGATTTTCATTTCAGATTGATTACCGCTTCAATCGCTACGGATGGCCTTTGTCCAATTTGTCTCGCAAGCGCCAGTTCTCCACCAAACACACCTAACGCCACTAACGCGATACTCACGACTTTCGCTAATATGCCAATACCGTACGCCAAGCCTATCAATTTCCTCTTTATGCTTGGCCCGGGGAGCATAAATTGATAAATACATAACACGCGTCCCCGCGTTGATGGTATGGAAGCCATATTTGCATTCATAAATCCGGGAAAGCGTCTGTTTTTATGCGACATGCTTAGGCCACGCGTCAATAACCGGGAGGGGCATGTTTTGTGTGTGTGTATTCTTTTTTTTATGCTCAGCCATTATTTATGCTACCGTTTGAGCTTCGAGTTCAATACCAGGTGATTACCGGTTGTAGCGTTTCTTGTGTACGAAGTGCTTACCAAGGAACAGTTCTTTGTCGCTCAAAGGTTTTATCATGTGTTAAAGGGTTCTCCATATTTGAGAGCCGTTTTTGAACGCTAAAAGCAATATAATTTATAATTACAAATGGCTTTTGGTAATATTACTGTTTTAAATATATTCAAACATAACATATAAATCTAACTTTAAATGATCAAACAGAGGAATAAAAACAGAAGAAATCAATTGATTTAAATTAAAACAAAAGTAAAGCATTCATTAATTGTTGAAACCAAAATAGTATTATCTACACATCGTTGAGTGATTCAAACACATTTAAGTAACTCAGTGAAAAACAGACAAAAACAGAAAAAATAGAACAAACAACAGCGGAAAATATGTTCACATAGGTTTTAATAACCAATTAAATATATAGAAATGAATAAAAATTGAACAGACAACTGAATGAAACAAGTGTAAGTTAACAATAAAATCGGAAAAATAAGTAGGAAAATTAAAAAGTATTTAATGAAATAAAAAAATCAAAATCAGAAGAGAACAAGTAATAAATCCTTTAACCTAAATGTAGTATTCAAAGAGGAATTGAATGGCGGTTCCCCATGTAGGAGTAACAAAATGCAGTCTATTCTAACTGAAAAATAGCACTAAATGAAAAACGTTTCGCTAAACAACGCATAAAAAAAACTAAAACGAATTACTAAGTCTGAAAAAAATACAAGATGAAAATGACAATCATAATAAGGATGTTTTAAACGATTAATTGAAAAGAGTATTTTATTGTTATACTTTATCCTGAATTTATTTCTTTGTTTTTAATTCAATCGTTCGATCCTAAAACCATTACAAAAACCCCTGCAATGCCAATGATCCAAGATCAACGTACGGGAACCATAATTTGTGATCGTTTAAGCACTCACCCCTCGGGAAAAACGGGCCAAAAGCGTACACCGGTTTCTGCCAAAAGCACGATCATAAAACTGAACAGCCCCATACAGCGCGCATCGACAATGTTTATGATTTGTATGCGATCGAACGCGTGTTACTACAACCGTGCCTTGTACAAAATAGCAATATTTTCGATTTTCCACTGTGCTGGAGCACATACCCTTAACGATGGATGCTGCATTACGGCATCCAGCATAGGCACCATCCGCAACCCTGTCCAGGGTGATAAAAGTTGCATTGTTTTCATATTAAAAGCAGCACATACGGATTTATACCGGATTTAGCAACAAACGTAGCCGACGCTGCCTAAAAGGATGGCCCCGAGATAGCCCGAGATATTAAACGATTTCCTATAAAACCGAACAGATTTTATCGTCTGTTTTCCATCATAACTCTTTATGGGGAATATTAAATATGTTCTACGGTAGATGGCAGTTTTAGAACGTTCCCGGCGGATCGGATCGGAGGGTTTTGGTCGTAGCCGTCTGCTTCAAATAGCATCCGAGACGATGGTGACGTGTTTATGTTCGACATGATGCCATGACAAGCTCGCATGCTTCATGTATTCTAATCTCTAACGTTTGATTCTAAACGGCCTGCTCAAGTGCTGCAAACTTTGCAACAATTTGTATCCCTGCGTGTTGTGTGTGTGTGTGTGCCAGATTCAATCGACATTAAGTTCCCAACCTCCCTTTACGGCTTAACGTACCGCAGAAGCTTTCCGAACTTTATGCAGCGAACTGGAGCAGGCAGACCTAGAGGGCACAGTACGCAAAACCACTCCGGTTAATAGTGTTATCAAACCTCCAACTACCACTACTACTACGAGCGCATTATCATCCCCATGATCATCATCATCATCATCATCAAGTTCGTCAACATTATAATCGGTAATGACCTTTCCTGTTTTACTGTATCATAAAACTGGTATGCGCATTGCCTGCCACCAGGGGCACAGGTACCATACACCCAAAGCAACCAGCCAGCCAGCCAGCCAGCCAGCCAAGTATTCGACAACAAACGTACATTTGCATAGGCAGCATAAATTCTCATCACCCATTCGTGTGCTGCGCGGTGGTACCTTCATTTCCAAATCCTCGCCAATGTTCTTATCAAAATTCAGTGCCCTCGGATTCCTAAAGTCTCGTCCCAGTGCCCCTGCTTCTCTCTCTTGTCACAAAAAAAAAATACACTCAAAAGCCTATAAAATACGCTCGGGAAACGATTTCCCGAAACATTCGCCCGCCGAGAGGCAAAATATTCTTACGTACAAACAATTTGCATAGAGCATAAGCACAATGGCCACCGCCCTGCATACCTGCAGCGTACCCCTCCCTCCCGGCACCGTCGAGGCTGCGGGATTAGAACGAAACGGCCACGACACGACCATTCTGGGCTGAAGCCGTAATTTGCATGCATTAAAAAGCATCTTGTGTGCTCCGGTCGGCGACGAAGCGAACGTTTCCAAACCCGGCTCGACCCGTCAGCGATTCGTTCGTTCGTCGTCGAACAACATTCCCGCGGTACCGAAATGCATGCGGTGCTTAACTGAAGCCAGCACGCTAGCCAGAACTGCATCATTAGCAATGCCCATCTATAGTATCGCGATGCAGGCGCATACTATTTTTCCCTCATGGTTTTTTTTTCTCTCGCTCTCTCTCTTCAACTCTATAGCGTTGTCTGTTGTTACTTTTATTTCTTCCGTTTTTTTTTTGTTCGGCTTTATCTTCTTGTTTTCAATCCTATTTCCGTTCTTTTTAACCTTGGTACGCGTCGTGCTGGTTCTGCTTTCTATTGGTTCTGTATCCCTTTTTACCTTTTCACATCGCTGTTCTATCGAGCTTTACGCAGCTTTTTTTTTTTTGTTGTCTCCCCCCGTTCGCCATTTTTACTCCCGCTGGCTTGTATTCGCCACTGTCAACTTCGATCAAGTGTTCATCAGGCGGAAAATCAACCCGCTGTGTCACGGGTTCAGTTGCTTTACACTCGGTACTTAGTCAAACGCAGCGAAAGGACACGGGATAACGATTATGGTATGAAAAGCTATACACATCTCGTCGCCGGTAGAGCATCAGCACAAGGTTGGGAAAACAGTGTGCAAGGCGAACGATTATTTGGATCAGTTCCGATGCCCTTTCGGTGAAAAGGTTGTTCTGTAGTGAATGAACTCATCGGTTTAAAAATTGAAAATTATACTGAGCGAGAGAAACCAAATAGAAGGAAAAAGGCTGCATCCGAGTTAGAGTAAAATCGAACATCGGTGACACACTATGATGGAAGCCAAAACTTTGGTCTGCAATACATAACGAGTGCTCTTTTTTTTTTGGGGGGACTTCCATTCCAGCTTTTAGAAACCCTCTCTCTCTTCTATCACCTGGAACAAGGACTGTGGAATATGCTGCCTGCACTAGCCTTATTATTTAACCATACGTGCAGCTCATCTGCATTCGGGTGCTTTTAAGCTGTGTATACCAGGTCGGATCGGATACAACCCATGGACAACCAGTATTGACCAGTTATTGGGGGGGCTACCGTGGAAAAAAGAAACTGCTCAGAATTATACCACCTAACGTCGTGCATCGTGGTACAATTTCGGAACAGGATAGGATGGCTTATTTGCACTTCGGAAGACTCTATCGAGCAGTGTATAATGGACCGTACGGGAATTCTGTGAGTTTTTTTTTCAAAAAGGTGACCTTCCAGAGTGTTTTCATAGAATAGGGAATAATGCTTCTACTGCATGTCCTGCATAGAACCGGTAAAAAACCAGCATCGATTTTTATCGCCCTTAAATGCACTGAATACCATTTTTTAATGCACTCTTCTTCTCGCCTTTACCTACCTCCTTTAAGGCTATAAAGGGTGTCAGGAACCATTAAAAGATGAGTGGGAGCTATTTTAATTGATTTGAATGGGGTGCTAAATCTGATTGTAAAATAAACTACACTTTCACTGTTGGTGCCATTTTTTTGACATTTTGCTCCTTTAAGGTTGCAAAGACTACTTGTAATTAAAATGGATTGTCCTTTGCTTTTATATGTTACTATAGGAGAAATGGACAATGGAGACTCTTTATATGAATTTTAATTATAATGTCCAACGTCCAACGGATTATTTCTTGCTGAAATCACTAGGACACAATCACATTAGTTTTAGTTACTGTTCCATCTGTTGAGTTGTGCCATTACTATTCAATCTCCCAGATAGAGTTATCCGCTCCCTCTAGCGGAATTACGCAGTACTTCTATATACTATTCAATACAACTTTAGTAGGCATCTTTATGTTTGAGTTGGAAAAAAGTTCTTTTAGGGATTTTGAACCATTATTACGTTAACTTGCTACCTTCAATTACTTAACGCAGATAATAATTGAAGTCCTTGTTACGCTCAAATCAGTAGAAAATTATTTCGATTTCTCAGTAAAGGATATGCCCCCAACCGAATAACGATACGTAAACATGGAATATGTTGTTAGAACCGTACTTATTCCTGAATGTTTTTGATCAATTCCTTAAGTTGTAGGTTTGAAGGTGAAATGTTCTACTTATCGGAAAGCTAAGTCATCCGAATATGAAGCTTTGTTGCCAGAGTTTTCTTCATTTTATTGAGAAATATTCTACTAATGTGTCAAAGAGTATGAAGTCTCCCTTCCCACCAAACGGACAACGAAACAGGTGATAAAGAAACAGCCTTTCCAAACTCAAAACGAGAAGGATATCTTAATATGCTGTGCAGATTTTAATGTCTTAACAGTACTAAGACTGTCGAAAAAAAAACATAAAATAATCATCCAGACAACATTTGCCCCTCATTTTCAATCAACCTTTTGAATGTCTACCGTCCATTAAGTAACCTAAGTCCAATCCTTTCGGAAATCAATCCTACCTACAGCATTATCATTAGCCTTTTATGGCATTCTTATGAAAATTCTTATTCCACCTTACTCACCTGAAAGAATCCTGAAAACTCCAACCCTTCACTTTACGCTTTATTTAACGTCACACGAAGACGGTTTACTGCCACATTTCTATGGACAGCGTTTGACAGATAAGCAGATGGGGGTTGCCTGCCTGCTTTCGTTACCTAGGGTCATCAACAAAAACTTCCGTGCACACCGGTGGTTTTTGATTGGGAGCTGTGATAAAATTTTATGTACTTTATTGCATCGTTCCAGGTTTACAATAGGCTTTCGGATTTCGCTTGTACCCTGTCTCACGTGCCAAACTGTAACTTGATTTTAGTTTTTCATTTTCGCCTTCCTGGCAAGAAAATACTCATCCACCAGGTAGCAATTTCTTGCTCCGATTGGGTGGGTTCCTTTTCTTTATCCCTCCAATTGCACTAACGACTAGCTCCGTTGGGATGAGGTGTTAATTTTACGTCGCTAAATACACGTACAAATAATGACAGCCGGATCGTGGTGGCGCAACAATAAGACATAACCGTAAAGCTTACATACCACTTCCAGCCAGCGTTGTCACGTTCCGTATCGCGTTCCGTATCGCGTTCCGTATCCTGTAACAACGCGAATCGTGTCCGCGCCCATAAAGCAAGAAGTGAATCAAATTAATTCCTCAACTCGTTTGGCTCGCCCTCGGCTTTGATGGGTAAGAGGATAGAAGAGCGATAAGCCCATTTCCACGGTTCGCAATAAAAAAGAAAACACTCACACACACACACACACACACACACACACACACACACACCCTTAGCTAACGTTGATTACATCCCAAAGCCCCCCACTTAGTTAGTTGTTCTGTTTACCACTTTTTTTTTTTGTTCCTTCCCATGATAACGAATCCTAGACCAGGTGTCCCTTTGGGAGTCACCCGACTTTTTTTTTGTTTCTTTCTCTTTTGAGTTTCTGGTGGATCTACCGTCCATCGTTACTCATTAAGCTTAACGAGAACATTGCACATTAAACCGTTCAAACGACGAATTGGTTAAATGGGCAAACTGTAGCGACAGACAGAGTGGAACAATGATGGAAAGGTACGGGGCGTGGATAGTACCGCCACCAGCAACCCAAGAGCTCTGCTATAAAGTTTGTCGGAGATTCTCCGTTCTACAGCCGGGTGTTTGGTTGGCCATATAAAGCGATCCTATAAATCAAAGCAAAACTTAACCTCGCCCTTGGTTTAGTACAATTCAGGCGGGAGTTTTTTTTTGTGACTGTAACTTGTCGTCCTGTATTTACAGGGTGGTTCCAAAATGGTTAATATTTTCGATTGCATTAATTGTACTTTTATTCAAATAAAATAGAACTGAATATAAATTAAAAGGAATTGAATTTTAAGTACGAATGCTAACAAAAGATGTGATATAAAAATTAAAAGCTAATACTCTGACAAGATGTCTGTGAATAAATAAAACAAATATTGGAAAGGTAAACAAACGAAGAACAAAAACTAAGACAAGAACGACAGAATACTATTCCCCCCACAAGAAAGCCCTCTTTTCTCTTCATCTCACAACAATAATGGTCAACCCTGTGTATGCTGCTGCTGCTGTCACTTCAACTCCCTTATCACTGAAACTTTCTGTCCCTTTCCTGTACCTGTACCGGAACGTTTGGTGACACGTTTGGTAAGCAAGACCGTCGTACGGGGGCTTGAGGTCTTGATGAAGAACTTTTAATTACAGACCATTTCTGGGACGTTCTGGTTGCTACACCGGCCGGCCCCAAGCTGTTGTGTCAAAGCGACAAACAGGTGTGAGCAACGAACTCGGCCTGTACCTTCTTGTGTACACAAAGGCAACTTACCACGCGCCCCATTCTTGCGCAACAACACACGGCACGCAACGGCACGCTGTGTCTGTCGGTGGTCGGTTTTGTCCATCGCATTTTCTTTAATTAGAATCCGGTTCCCGTTCCCGCGCTTTCTTGGGGCTTTCCTGGGCCCCGTACACACCCGAGGCTCATCGAGGATGTTGTGGCTGAGATTTTTACCTTTTTCCACCACAAATAGACGTGGGTACTGACGATGGGTGTACTTGTAGTCTCACTTTGTCCAAGGGTCCTTCATTTGTGGACGGGATGGTAAACCAAACTTCCCTCCCCTATTCACGCTTTCCATCGCTTTCCCGCCGCGAAGCTCCGATTGACCCGATAAAGGATAACAAAGTTTGTCCCGGGTTGCGGGTTGCTTACCTCCTGGTGCTATGGGCAACCAGGAGATGCCTCTCTCGGTCTACGCGGCCTTACGCATCTTCACCCGGGTGCTCTCCGTCTTTCTCTCTCTCTCTTTCTCTTTCGCTCTGCTGGGTTGGTTGGATCGGGCACGACGATAATTAATAATTATCATCACCGCCACCAGACGCGTTACAGTCGTCGCCATTTGCTGCTGTCGCGCTCTTGAGAAACGCTCTTGAGACACGAATTCTTTCACGCTGGTGTCCGCTTTGATGTCCGCTTTGAACCTTTTGCTGCACGGCTTCCCGGGAACCATCGGACGGACCGGTTCGACCGGGAAGATCGACGGACGGGAACGGAATCGTGGTCCTCGGTATTCTAGTCATTTTTCGCTTTTTTTTTTGCTCAAACGAGCGAATGGAATTTCTGACCCCGTAGGTTACCTTCGGTTTTATCACACCTTCGTTTTTTTTTGTTTGTTTGCATTATTTGCCCGGCTTGGTGCCCGGCAACGCGAACACATACTAGCCGGCCACATAAAACCAGATCCTCCCGTTCGACATCTTGGAATAGTGCGGTAGAATTCTGGCTAACGCTAACCGGAGAAGTTTAATGCATTCCCTCCGACACCGAGTCAGCCCCACATCCGGTTCCGTCTTGCGAAGGACCATCATAAAACAGCACAGCCAGCACCAAGAAGCGTACGCTGTCCGCTCTTTTTATGACACCTTCGAAGCACCTGTGGCAGAAATGGATGTCCACAGCACGAGAAAGCAGGGGAGAGATGGAAAAAAAAGTTGGAAAAGAAATTCTTTCTCACTGGCCCAGCTGGCCTTAAAGAAACTGGAAGAATCCACCACAGGCTTCCATTTTGTTTTCTCTCTTTCTTTCTCCTTCTTCGATGTGCTCCGGATATCCTGGCACACGTCTCCTCGGCCCTACACCTTCCGCCAAAGGAAGGGCTTTATCAGTGTCGTTAATTTTTATTCATGAAAAACCGCACAAATAATGCCTTTTTCCAGTG
Organism: Anopheles maculatus; assembly: GCA_002091835.1. Classification (NCBI taxonomy): domain Eukaryota; kingdom Metazoa; phylum Arthropoda; class Insecta; order Diptera; family Culicidae; genus Anopheles; species Anopheles maculatus. The sequence continues at coordinate 167,023 of KZ061653.1, forward strand.
TACCGCCGAGTTTCCCAACGTTTTCCTTATGCCTTTCGGTACGGCGCACAGTACCACGAAGCGGAAAGAAAGCAGAAAGGATTCATCCTGGACTGACTTTATGGTTTTAATGAACAGCTTCTTAAGCTGGTTCTTTCCAATTTCCGGGTCTTTTGCGATGCTTTTTTGAGAAGGGCAGTGTAGTGAGCGGGAGCGAGCGAGCGATAGAGATAAAGAAAAATATAGAACGAACATAAAACATGCCTAAAACTTGCACAAAGCAGTTTGTAATTTTGCCAACCCGGGGATTGCCACTATCCAGAGCGAACTGCTGCCGCCAGCAGCCAACAAATTGAGGTTATGTTTGTGGGCATTAAAAGAGAAGCGGAACAAAAATATTGTTTTTAAATTGCGAGCAAAATTATTCATTGGGGAATAGTGTTGTTTCGTAATTGAAGCTAAACTCGAGCGATAATTTTAAGTAGTGAATCCCGCCACCTTTTAACCTTTAAGGTGAAACAGTGAAAATAGTACATCGCGCAGCCTACTTGTTCAAGCAGGTGATGCATGTCGTTAACGAAGCGAAGTAAATCTTATACCACGGGAAGATCGTACGATGCGTTTTGCATTCTAATAAACGCAACAAACTCGTTCAACTCACCCTTTTGCGATGTGGCAAACAAATGTACCAAGCACAGGAATTAACGTATTAAAAATATCCGCTCACCGTGTGCTCACCTTACCTTCAAAAGCACCGCACCGTCCGGAAACCGGTGGATTAATTTCACCTCTTTTTTATGTTCCCGAATGTGGGTCAGCTGATCATCATCGGCGCGCGTATGTGTGGGACGCAAGCTAGTGAGACGCGTTTTGGGTCGCTATTTGTTGATAATTAGGTAAATGTCTTGTGCATATGTTTGTTTTCTGGGAGGGAAAGATAGGCAGAGAGAGAGTGAGCGAAAGGGACAGTTGGTTCCATTTCTTTTTGTAGGAGTGCGTACTTTCACACATTCACCCACGGACGGGTGTGTTGGATGTGTGAATTTTATGTCGTTAACGAAGAAGTCCGCACCAATGGCAAATAGCTTTACTATCCCCCACAGTCGGGTGTATAGTTCACTGTATTAATTGTCCCGTTTTTTTTTTTTTTTGTAT
>KZ061653.1:169091-184687 GCA_002091835.1 Anopheles maculatus
TTTTTTTGTTTCTTTCTCTTTTGAGTTTCTGGTGGATCTACCGTCCATCGTTACTCATTAAGCTTAACGAGAACATTGCACATTAAACCGTTCAAACGACGAATTGGTTAAATGGGCAAACTGTAGCGACAGACAGAGTGGAACAATGATGGAAAGGTACGGGGCGTGGATAGTACCGCCACCAGCAACCCAAGAGCTCTGCTATAAAGTTTGTCGGAGATTCTCCGTTCTACAGCCGGGTGTTTGGTTGGCCATATAAAGCGATCCTATAAATCAAAGCAAAACTTAACCTCGCCCTTGGTTTAGTACAATTCAGGCGGGAGTTTTTTTTTGTGACTGTAACTTGTCGTCCTGTATTTACAGGGTGGTTCCAAAATGGTTAATATTTTCGATTGCATTAATTGTACTTTTATTCAAATAAAATAGAACTGAATATAAATTAAAAGGAATTGAATTTTAAGTACGAATGCTAACAAAAGATGTGATATAAAAATTAAAAGCTAATACTCTGACAAGATGTCTGTGAATAAATAAAACAAATATTGGAAAGGTAAACAAACGAAGAACAAAAACTAAGACAAGAACGACAGAATACTATTCCCCCCACAAGAAAGCCCTCTTTTCTCTTCATCTCACAACAATAATGGTCAACCCTGTGTATGCTGCTGCTGCTGTCACTTCAACTCCCTTATCACTGAAACTTTCTGTCCCTTTCCTGTACCTGTACCGGAACGTTTGGTGACACGTTTGGTAAGCAAGGCCGTCGTACGGGGGCTTGAGGTCTTGATGAAGAACTTTTAATTACAGACCATTTCTGGGACGTTCTGGTTGCTACACCGGCCGGCCCCAAGCTGTTGTGTCAAAGCGACAAACAGGTGTGAGCAACGAACTCGGCCTGTACCTTCTTGTGTACACAAAGGCAACTTACCACGCGCCCCATTCTTGCGCAACAACACACGGCACGCAACGGCACGCTGTGTCTGTCGGTGGTCGGTTTTGTCCATCGCATTTTCTTTAATTAGAATCCGGTTCCCGTTCCCGCGCTTTCTTGGGGCTTTCCTGGGCCCCGTACACACCCGAGGCTCATCGAGGATGTTGTGGCTGAGATTTTTACCTTTTTCCACCGCAAATAGACGTGAGTACTGACGATGGGTGTACTTGTAGTCTCACTTTGTCCAAGGGTCCTTCATTTGTGGACGGGATGGTAAACCAAACATCCCTCCCCTATTCACGCTTTCCATCGCTTTCCCGCCGCGAAGCTCCGATTGACCCGATAAAGGATAACAAAGTTTGTCCCGGGTTGCGGGTTGCTTACCTCCTGGTGCTATGGGCAACCAGGAGATGCCTCTCTCGGTCTACGCGGCCTTACGCATCTTCAACCGGGTGCTCTCCGTCCCTCTCTCTCTCTCTCTCTCTTTCGCTCAGCTGGGTTGGTTGGATCGGGCACGACGATAATTAATAATTATCATCACCGCCACCAGACGCGTTACAGTCGTCGCCATTTGCTGCTGTCGCGCTCTTGAGAAACGCTCTTGAGACACGAATTCTTTCACGCTGGTGTCCGCTTTGATGTCCGCTTTGAACCTTTTGCTGCACGGCTTCCCGGGAACCATCGGACGGACCGGTTCGACCGGGAAGATCGACGGACGGGAACGGAATCGTGGTCCTCGGTATTCTAGTCATTTTTCGCTTTTTTTTTTGCTCAAACGAGCGAATGGAATTTCTGACCCCGTAGGTTACCTTCGGTTTTATCACACCTTCGTTTTTTTTTGTTTGTTTGCATTATTTGCCCGGCTTGGTGCCCGGCAACGCGAACACATACTAGCCGGCCACATAAAACCAGATCCTCCCGTTCGAAGTCTTGGAATAGTGCGGTAGAATTCTGGCTAACGCTAACCGGAGAAGCTTAATGCATTCCCTCCGACACCGAGGCAGCCCCACATCCGGTTCCGTCTTGCGAAGGACCATCATAAAACAGCACAGCCAGCACCAAGAAGCGTACGCTGTCCGCTCTTTTTATGACACCTTCGAAGCACCTGTGGCAGAAATGGATGTCCACAGCACGAGAAAGCAGGGGAGAGATGGAAAAAAAAGTTGGAAAAGAAATTCTTTCTCACTGGCCCAGCTGGCCTTAAAGAAACTGGAAGAATCCACCACAGGCTTCCATTTTGTTTTCTCTCTTTCTTTCTCCTTCTTCGATGTGCTCCGGATATCCTGGCACACGTCTCCTCGGCCCTACACCTTCCGCCAAAGGAAGGGCTTTATCAGTGTCGTTAATTTTTATTCATGAAAAACCGCACAAATAATGCCTTTTTCCACTGTGTACCGCCGAGTTCTCCTAACGTTTTCCTTATGCCTTTCGGTACGGCGCACAGTACCACGAAGCGGAACGAAAGCAGAAAGGATTCATCCTGCACTGACTTTATGGTTTTAATGAACAGCTTCTTAAGCTGGTTCTTTCCAATTTCCGGGTCTTTTGCGATGCTTTTTTGAGAAGGGCAGTGTAGTGAGCGGGAGCGAGCGAGCGATAGAGATAAAGAAAAATATAGAACGAACATAAAACATGCCTAAAACTTGCACAAAGCAGTTTGTAATTTTGCCAACCCGGGGATTGCCACTATCCAGAGCGAACTGCTGCCGCCAGCAGCCAACAAATTGAGGTTATGTTTGTGGGCATTAAAAGAGAAGCGGAACAAAAATATTGTTTTTAAATTGCGAGCAAAATTATTCATTGGGGAATAGTGTTGTTTCGTAATTGAAGCTAAACTCGAGCGATAATTTTAAGTAGTGAATCCCGCCACCTTTTAACCTTTAAGGTGAAACAGTGAAAATAGTACATCGCGCAGCCTACTTGTTCAAGCAGGTGATGCATGTCGTTAACGAAGCGAAGTAAATCTTATACCACGGGAAGATCGTACGATGCGTTTTGCATTCTAATAAACGCAACAAACTCGTTCAACTTCACCCTTTTGCGATGTGGCAAACAAATGTACCAAGCACAGGAATTAACGTATTAAAAACATCCGCTCACCGTGTGCTCACCTTACCTTCAAAAGCACCGCACCGTCCGGAAACCGGTGGATTAATTTCACCTCTTTTTTATGTTCCCGAATGTGGGTCAGCTGATCATCATCGGCGCGCGTATGTGTGGGACGCAAGCTAGTGAGACGCGTTTTGGGTCGCTATTTGTTGATAATTAGGTAAATGTCTTGTGCATATGTTTGTTTTCTGGGAGGGAAAGATAGGCAGAGAGAGAGTGAGCGAAAGGGACAGTTGGTTCCATTTCTTTTTGTAGGAGTGCGTACTTTCACACATTCACCCACGGACGGGTGTGTTGGATGTGTGAATTTTATGTCGTTAACGAAGAAGTCCGCACCAATGGCAAATAGCTTTACTATCCCCCACATTTAAAGTTCTCTGTATTAATTGTCCCGTTTTTTTTTTTTTTTGTATGTTTCCACTCACAGGTCATGTGTTGAGACGTGAGCGTCTAGCGGGTGAAGCCTAGTACCTACAGACAGCGTGATCGTAAACGGCCACAACGACGACGACGACCACGACGACAGCGACCGTTGGGGAACGCGGCGGTGGTGTACCGGTCCCGACGACGAAAACGGCGCTCAGCGGCAGCAACATCATCCTGCAACGGCGGCATCGACGAGGGCCCTCGCCGTCAACGAAATCGGTCGAAAATGTGATAGACCCAACCGCTGCGGACGGACGGACCTCGATCGGGCAGCAGATAGCGAACTACTTTCTTCGCATCCGGCGCAGCCGCTCGTCACACGCAGTCACCACACAGCACGGCACGGACACTGCCGGTAGCCGCAACCGGACAAACAGCAGCAGCGCCCACCGGCCAACTGCATCGTACGGTCCGCTAGCAAGCTCCGCCAGCTGCAGCTTCGGCGCCGGCAGTCACGGCGACGACGACGACGACGCACGGCTGTTGTCCCAGCACCAATCGGCCAGCTCCGTGACGGTGAGCGTCGCCACCAGCTCCGCTCCAACCACCGCCAACATGGCCGCAACCGATGGGCAGATCATACTGGCCGCGTCCCGGTTTGCGCCGGACACACCGCCCGTCTACCTGCGCGACTTTGCCAAGAGCGAACTGCCGGCGGTCGGGAAGATCGTGAAGGGACAGTACTACAGCTTGGGCGTACCGACCCTGTCCAACCCATCGCTCCAGAGTACGGCACTGTTCCTGAATGCGGGCCGCAAGTATCAGATCCTGGCCCAACCGATCAAGATAAAGGAGGGGCGCAAAAACACAAACGTCGGCCCGAAGGTGCTCATCCCCGAGACGTACCCGGGGTACTTTGAGCTGCTGAGCGAGGACGGACGCTCGACGCGTTGCATCGAGAGTGTGCTGGAGCTGTCGCGGCGGCGCAACTTCCGGGTGCTGGTGCGCGAGACGGTGCGCTGCAACCACAACAGCAAGTCGCTGCACGCGGGCGAAATTCTCACCACGATCTCAGACAATGGCAAGTACCTGCAGTGCCGGACGTCCAAGGACGAGCTCGTCAGTTTGCCATTAGAAGCCAAAGCGAAGTTCTCTCCGATCGCGAAGGAGGACAGCATCAGCGGTGTCCACACGGTGCGAAATTTGCTGCAGAAGCGCATGCCGGTCACGGTACGGTTGGTGCATGGGGCCGCACCCAAGGGCCTGAAGCAACCGTTCGTGCCGGAGCTGCGGTTGCTCGGGTGCGTTGAGGTGGATCGAATATTTGCGCTACCGCTGCAGAAGGACATGGATCTGGTGTCGGTGCCACTGAACGCGAAGATCAAGATACAGCGGGCCAAGAACATGGAGCAGCTGGACCACTTTATCGAGTATTCGCGATTCCTGGACAAAGCGCAACGATTGCTGGTGGATGCGCGCGATCGTTTGCAGATCATCGATCTGAAGCTGACGGACAAGGAAAAGAAGGACTCGGCAAAGGCGGTGGCGGCGGCCCACAAAACGATGGCTTCCACACTGTCCGGGCTGACGGCGAACGGGTACGTGCTGAAGAAGAGCAACAGCTGTGATTCGAACCGCTACTCACCGGAGATAGTGGGTGCTGGTAGCGGTGGTGGCGGCAGTCAGAACGGTTCGATCGCGGACGAGTACGATGAGATCGATCAGATCTACGATTACGTGCGTGGGTTAGCACCGCTGCCGAAGAATCTGTACAAGTTCGAAGCGATCGATCCACCGCCGGGTGGATCGTCGCCAACGACCAACGGTGCCACGACACCGCTCTCGAACGCGATGCTCGGTCCGGCCACACATCAGCATAGTCTCAAGACGGTGGAAAACATGAAGACGGCCCAATCGAACGTCCTCAACAACAACAATAACAACAACAACAATCACTACGACACTAGCAACAACAATTACTGCAACATTATCAAGTACTCTAATCATGCGCAGCAACAGCAAGTGTCGCAGCCCCAGTCGCAACAGCAGCAGCTGGGCAGTACGCACCATCACCACCATCACGGTCACCATCACCACAGCCATCAGGGACACCATCATCAGCATACCGCCTCGAACAGTCTCGAATCGTCGTCCAAGCACGCCAGTGCGGCCCTTAATGCCATCAACAACAACAACCACAACGGCCACAGTGCGGTGGTAGATCACAAACCGATCCCACCACCGATCGAGACGATTCCGGGCAAGAAGCTGCCCGAAAAGCGTCAGCGGCCTACCCTTCCGAAGCTGTACTTCAAGAGCAGCATCGGAATGCATCAGAAAAGCCCAACGCCGGGCACTACCGCGATCAGTCCGCTAAGCAATGGAGGTGCCAATGGTGGTGGTGGTGGTGGTGGTGGTGTGGTACATCATCCACCGATCGCCATCACACCGAAGGAGATCGCTGTAGAGCCTCAGAGTCCGCTATTTCACATCCGGTAGGTTAAGGAGACACACGCCATCGATTTGTTCGCTCCAATATCTAACTCCTTCCCTCTGTTTTGGTCTCTCTTTGTAGGTATAAAAGCCTAAGCAGCTTGCAGCTAGCCGCGACGACCCCATCCCAACAGGACTCCCATCCAGTCACACCGATCTCACCCTCCCCGAAAGGAGCAGGGCAGGACAAGAACCATCTGCTATCGAAGTCAGCCAGTGCCGCCGCCGGTCCGGGTGTGCGTGAGGGTACCCTGGACTCGTCACGCAGTGGTGGCCGAACGTCGGGCGATTCTGGAAAGCTGCCGGAGAAAAAATCGCGCCGGCTAAGTAGACCGCGCAGCCTGTCCAATCTGGTGTGGGATCTGCGTCCGCACAAATCGTCGTCGGAAAAGACGAAGAAGAAGCTTTACCTGCACCAGTTCGATCGGCAGCAGGGCACGCTCTATCTGTAAAGGAAGCTAGATTCAGATTTCGTCAGTATCAGTGATTAGTCAGGGCCGGACAAGGAATTGATTTGAGTTTGAAGCAGGGAGTCACAAACTGGGGATATGACTGAGAAAGAAGAGTAAGAAGAACAAGAAGAAGAAATTGGGGAAAGGACATGACTATCAAATTGAAGCTAGTGTTGCGCAAACAAAAGTGTCGTTTACCTTTGCCCCCGTACGATGGGGGATTGAAAAAGTCCCATTCTTTTACAAATAAGACTCCTCTCTACAAACTTCTCTTTAGCTCTTTCTCACTACTATCCATGTGATCCATGTTGTGCGTGTGTAAGTGTGCGTTGTGTAATAGTAGCAGATTATATATATTTAGAAAGAGAAAGAGAAAGAGGGAGACCCAGTAGGAGTAGTAGCCGTAGCAAGTAGTAGAAGTAGTAGCACCCCAGCAGGCATCAGTAACTACTGTTTCTAGGCTTACGCGAAGATTCAGTTCATCATTTGCTCGATGTTTTAAAACACCCGATGCAGGGTTGCTAGTAAAAGGGCACTTCGGTGTATGGCAGATGAGTGTTACAATCCTTTATCCCCATTCGATTAGATTGTACGGCAGCATCCGTAAATGGCCAGCATCTTTTACCGAAAGAGAGCGAGAGAGGGAGAGAGAGAGAGCGGTTGAAAACGAAAAGTGCTCTACACGAGTGCGTGATCTAGTACGCACTGAATGGCAGGGCTCGTCAAGCAATCATGGAAGATCAAACCTACCATAATAGCAGTACCCGTCCTCGGGACGAAGGCTGGAATTAGTGTTAGGTTACGTTTTGTGTTGCTCGTTTTTTTTCTTACGTCCTTTTACTATGTGTGTTTTTTTTTATTTGCCATCGTCATCGCTAAAAGGCTGTGTGGTGTTGAGAAACGTTTCAGTTTACAAGTTTACGAATAGGATTTAGGACGTGTTAGTGCATATAATGTAGGGCTGTAGCGTAACCATCTATATCCCCATTAAATAGTTTCAGTAGTGTGATTTACTTCGAAGGGAATGAGCGAAAGAAGGAAAGAGAAAGAGAGAAAGGTGTAGGACCATGTCCCAATATTCCAATGCACACGACCGCGAGACTACTATACTCGCGCGTTCCAGTGTGACAGATCTGTGGAAGTATATCGAACGAACCGAACGAATCGAACCAATCGAACGAACCGAACGAGCGAGCTGGTCACCCGAGAACTCTCCCTCTCTGCGTGACGAGCAACCATGTATGTGTTGTGTGCGTGTAGTATCTTTTTTTAATTCAATTAATTATTCCCCTCTTTACGTCATAAGTCGTCGGTGGTAGTATCGTGCGTAGTAGGGAACGGGTGGTACAAGCTGTTTTCTGTTGAAAAATCCAAGTTCGCTTGCTATCGAGCAAAAACGGGTGTGCGTCCCTGCGCGAGGGCCTGCTATTTGCGAGCAGATGCAATTTTTATTTTTCAACGCTCCTTTTCATAATTACTTTAAAAAAAAATCCCCCCGAAAATCTGCCCACAAATGCACAAACATGTGACAAAATGTGACAACAATCCCCTGTCCGTTTGGGCTGGGTTCGGTGGGTTGTTTTATGATCGGTTTTTGTTTTTAGTTTTGTGCATAAGATTTAGCTCCCGTTTGACTGCCTCACCTACTACACTACGTGCTGCTTACTGTACTAGGAAACGAAGTTCTCCAAGTCCTCGGAGGACCAGGTGGGGCACGCTACAGCTGACAAGCCGTGTTTAGTATGCGCGCAGTAAGGAACAGTCATTTTAGTTCTTAATTTAAGTCACTATGAATTAATCCCCTCGTTCTTTTTAATAAACAAAAAATGCTCTATCAACAAAAAAAAACGTTTGTGTTTGTGTGTGAGTTACATTGAAGAATTCAAAAAAGCATCCTGAAAGGTTGAAAACAAAATCAAACTAAATCCTGTAAAGAATGCAAAAAAGATAATGATGAGTTATTTGTAACGTTGCTTTGATATATGTTATGAAAAACGAACCTGTGTGTAAAGGTATGTAATATAAATATTGTCCTTCTGTATAGAAATAAAGAATAAAAGAGTTACAGTAGAAAAAGAGTTACTAATAAAACGATTTATTAATCTCTTCATCTAACATTGAATAGAAAACAAAAACGCAAACATGCATGCCGAAGTAGCAACATATAAAATAATTAAATAGTTTAAAACCAGAAAGAATATTATATGTAAGCTTACTGTAGAGCACATATTAAAAAAAAAAAACAAATACACGAGCCAGCACAGCAGTAAAACATTCCGTACCAAATGGCTGTTTTCACTCAGCGGCGTACATAATTTCCTTCACCTTCTCACATAACGCATCATGAGTTTCTTCCGGTTGTTCGTTGATACTACAAAACAAAGTTAGAATTAAAACACTCCCATTTAGTATGCAACACTCCCAAACTATACTTACAAATTCTCAATCAGCACCAGCTTGTTGTAATAATATTCACGCGACATTTCTACGCCTTGTATTTTGATCACAAGATCATCAATCTGTTCACTTAACGAGCTTATACGATCGAGCTGTTTCTCACCCCTGCCTGCACGCAATTCTGCAATTAGATTCCACTTAACACCGGGTGCCATCCAAGTAGCCAAACGCACACGCACACAACATTCCACTTACCTCCATCGCTTCCATCACCTTCTGCCGCTGCTTCCACTTTGTCCATCAAGTGAAGCCGGGGTGTCGACCCGTTTGTGTCGCCGGCACGCTTTAGCGGACGTGGACCAGCCGGACCTGTTGTTGCTCCGGCGGATGGTACAGTATTCATCCGTTGGCTGGGTCTAAGTGTGCTCGGTGTACCGTACCCCATCGGTGCATTGTTTCTGGCACCCTTCGGATCGTACTCTTTCCCATCGTAGTTGGCGTCGAAAAATTTCTTAAACCACTGCAAAAACTCAAAGTTATCCTGGAACCGTCCCTTCGCCAACCGTTCAATCGGTACGGCTTTCGATACTTTCAGGTGTACTAGAGCGTTCTGAAACATGCGCAGATTATTGAGGAAATCGTGCTCGACGTTGGTGCAGAACTTGACGCGCTTTAGCTGCAGACAGCCGGGGAAAAGAATGTCCATCAGCTGACAGTAGGCCGCACCGGTACATAGCTCTTCCACCTTCTTGAACTCGGCCAGCAGCGTACGGTTGACCCAGGCGAGCAGTTCGATGCGGGACAGATTTTCGGTCGTTTGACCGGTGAAATGTACATTGACGGCCATCTCTTAACAATCACACGAACAGAACAGGCACGATAAGCACGGTATTGAACGCGTTTCACAAGGACTACTGAGGCACAGGATTAAACACAGTACTGACACTCTCTTAACTAAAGAAGGATGGTGTGTGTTAGCACTTATCAAAGTATGCGTGCCATCTCTCTCGAAGGCAAACTAGTACTAAGACTACTAAGATTTTTATTCCGTACCTCTTCTTCATCACGATATTTTGCTAGCTTTATAGTATACAAAGCCAAAATTCGGCTATAGTACTATAAAATTTAAAAGAAATCCCATGTTTTAGTATAATATGGCCTCTGCTTAATTTAAAATGGGTTTTAATAACTCATTCAAACATTTTAAATTAAATAAATATTTTTTCCCATCGCAATGCGCCATCTAGCGTGTAGTAGCGGAAGCTATGTATGCAGAGGCATAGTTGTTTACAAATCTCGCACGCAAGTTGCACGAAATATTCTCTTCAATACATGAGTGCGCAACAAAACGTTCAGAAAGAGAGAGAGAGAGCGTTCGTAGGGCGGAATACACAATGGGCTAGAGAGAGTTTTTACCTCGTAAACATTGTTATTTATATTTTTAGTTAAGAAAGTGCAGATAAGTTAAAAGAAATAGTAAAAAAATAATCAACCAGTTAAATGATTATATTATTAATATTTTAACATGTCATAATTTCATACAAAACAAAACATTCATTGTGTAAGAATGCGTGAGATAAATTATATATATATATATATCTGTTTTTCTAACAACAATTCTAATCTTCTTAACCAAAAATCGCACAATTGGTGTGCTCGAATACAAATATAACACAGCTGGATTTATTTGTCCACCTTACCGTCTTTCGTACGTTGTTAAAGGTTAACAACAACTTCTCCGAAGAGATTCACCGCACCACGAGAATGTCTTGAGCCTTCCTTCTCACGCTGCCGTCAGTTTTTCTCAGCAACGTGAACCGTGCGGACGCAAACTGTTTACGCTCCTTCCGAAACACCGCCGAGTGATGCATTTTGCCCAGTAATTGTGACTGTGTCTGTGTTCTGTAACCTTCTCCCCCAAAGCGCGTGCTAGTGAAAGGTGAAAGGGAAAACCGTTTAGTGCGTGCGGCGTGAAAAATCATTCCATCAAAGTGTGGAACTGGGATCGAAATTCAACTGCTCCCGTGCGTTTGTGCTCGCTCTCTTGTGTGCGTGTGTGAATGCTCCGTGACATCATCATCGTCATCATCAAACATCATCTCTTCTGGGAGCGTTTGCATAGTTTGGTGTAAAGTAAGCGGTGCCGAACACGCGCCTACAGTGACACGGAGTTGCTAAAATCTGTATCTGAAGAAAAAGATTTGTGAAGTGTTTTATTGTGAAGAGTTTATAAAATCATTAAGAAGCAACAAATACAACACTAGCCTCAGATCCCGGCAAACACGACTCATCATGTAAGTAGTTCCCGTTCTATCATCCGGAATGCGCCTCTCGTCATCAAAAATACCTCCGAGTGCGGTAGATATTTTTAACAACAAAGAGAAAAAGGAACGAATTTCCATTGAGCGAACATACGATGCTTTTAGAACAATTAGAATTCTACCCACAAAGCCAGACACAGTCCGCAGTTTTTCCTTCTCGAGTTGGCTCCACCATAACGCGGCAGCCATGTTCGATTTTCTACAGCACGCTTGGATGCTGCACAGTGGGAAAAAGCTACTAAAAGCAGCAAGCAAGGAAAAAGCACACATCAGCCCATGCCTACTACGTGCCATATCTTCGCTGCACCTTTTTTGCCGGTATTCAGGCGTCTGGGGTCCCCGTCTCCTTATGGGTTGCGTATCGATTTTTCCGCAAAACCGAGCGTGAGGAAAAAGTTGCGGACCGCTTCCCATGTGCGTGCGTGCTGCAAACTAATTCAACTTTGACAAATGGATAGAAATGTCACTCCGTGTAAGTGAGTGTGTGATAGAGAGCTGGAGTCTTTTTTTTGCTCATTTCACGCCACTTTGAATCTAATTACAAGCACAAGCCGTATCTACCGCGCTCGGTAGTTTCGATGGAGTTTTCTGGAAAGAATCACGCCTGGAAATGGCCATGTTAGGCTAGTTCCGCGCCAACGCAACATGACGAGTTCTTCCGCGAAACCTTCAGGCATGCCAAATATGGTGATGCGGTTGCTCTTGAAACTGTACGACCCTTCTGGCGTTGAAACGGTGGTTTGCAATTCCGTCTGAGGAGGGGAGAAGGGTTTAGCTTAGCGATGTTTGTTTGTTTCTCCTCCGGTAACCCATTTAAAGCAAATATCAGATAAATCCGGATGGTCCCTGCACCGCGTCACGACGAGAACAAGGTGTTGAAGTCGTGCGTATTTACATATACTGCTTTCCTTAAGTCAAAGCTCGTTGCAGCGCTTGTTTACCTTGTCTGGGAGATCGCAACACGATCAAAATATGTCGTATGGGAGAAGCTTCTAGCATATCGGTTTCCTTCGCACCAAATGCGTTCTACAAACGCAAGGACAGTTCATGTACTTTAAGTTTTGATAAGCTATGTCAGAGATGAAAAATCCATAAAACAATTGTAAAAAAAAGTATTAATCTTCAATTCTGGGACATAAATTCTAACTTCCAAGTTAAGAAATGTCGTGTTGAATGCCATATTTGGCTATTTGACTTAATCTGAGAAAATTTGCATACTCATGGAGCTTTTTTCACATCTAATCGCTCCTTTAATACTCCCAAACCTAGTAGGCGTATGTGATGATGAATAAGGGACAAGCCTAACGCCGCCATCTTTGGACTCTCTCTCTCTCCCTGAATGTTCTCCCTTGGGTGTAGTTTGATTTCAATCTGGACGATCGATAAGTCTAGACTAAAACCTCCCAGCAGAATCTATCCGTTTCGGATGCCCTGTCGTTAGATTTCTGATTCAACACTCCATGTTTGCTACGATCGTGCATCTCCCGAGCACCGCCAAAGTCGCCAAAGCTAGTAAACAAAACTTCAAGTTGAATCATCGTAGTAACAGATGCACATCACCACGTGTAACCTGTGTGCATGGCCTTGGCCCGATTTTGCAGGGCAAGATGCAACTTTTGGGATGGTGAATTTACCCTCTTCCGGTTTGCTCATCAGGACACACTTACAAAATCGTGACCGAATGTGCAAGCTTCAACGTAAAACCGGTTGCAGTACCGGTTAGTGCTTCTGCACTAACGCAATCCGGCGTACAACGGAAGAGGTGGGCACTGTGGGTGTTGCTTTTGGTTCTTTTCTTTCGCTTCTTGTTTTGCACCACATAAACGAGAAACAACAATGACGTAAGTGTAACCTTCGCGCTCAATCAGCGAACGTTTAACAATACCGGTTTATGCTTCAATGGGGCCACCGATTCACCACTCAACCAAGCATCGTCCCACTTGTGTTTTGATCGTTGAAGTTTTTGGCAAAATTCGATATCGGCGTGAATCAGTTGCCTATGATCAGTATGATCGCGGTGTGACTCTACTTTCATTTCTGAACAGGCTTTTGTGCTTGATTAGTTCGTTACGATGGTAATTTATGATACTTTACAGTTAAAGTTTCTCTTTTTTATCCACAATTGATCGAAAACTGAGTAATATTAGATGTATTTCGATAATATGATCTGTATTATTCAACTACAATTCAATACAAAAAATACATCAAATGTAACGTTTTTGCCATACTTCACAGCAGCCCTTTCTCTCACTTCCCAACCAAACAAGCTTGTTAGTAGTAGTAGTAGTGAGACCGATCTCAATCAGCTGCTGCTGGGAGGAGAACGGAATATAGAGGGTCGAAAAATCAGCTGAAACCATCAGATGACGGACGTGGAGCTCTGTACAGTTACCTGCTCCAAAAGATTAGACAAACGGAAGCTGTAAGGCGGAGAGTAAATCAGTAAGAAAGAGCGAAACAAAACAGTGGTGCTTGTGTGTGCGGTTATTTTGGAGACCGCATCGCACATTGCTCCACAGAGCAATCACAAACATTCACAAAGAAAGGGAACATTAGATAGAGAGCGACAGAGAGAGAGTGCAGGTTGGCATTAGAAGATTGTTAGAAGAGAGACAGAGACCTGTACGAAAAAGGGATTTTGTGAGGTTTTAATTCTCCTACCTACTCTCTCGTGTGGCTCCACATCGAAAGATCTTTCTCTCTTCCAGCTCTCGCGCCTTCAACATATCGTAAAGGAACGAGGGGCGTTTTTGAACAATATTTCATACTTTTTCTGACAATTTTTTAAGCTAGATGGATAATTTTAATTCATCTTTTCTATGATTTTTTATGTCCATAAAATTATATTTATTGCAAAAAATTGTGATGTAAAATTGAAGCTTCAATGTCGCACTAATTTGTACAAAATATCAATTTTTAATATAATTTTTTCACTTCAAAATGCACACTTTTCACTTGCAATCGATTTACTTAAAAAAGAAGGATTTTTAATACCGAAAATTATTAATACAAAAACAAATCATCAAGGGTCTTTTGGCCCCGTGTTCCCGTACACACGCAATGAACGTGCGTGATGCCGCGCACTACATTTTCGCTCAAATGTGTTGGAGCCATCGAACGGAAAGGTTAGTAGTGATTGGCGCTAGTGGTTTCTCGCGTGTATTAGAAAGCGCCATACCCTAGGAATATAGCAGTGTCACCATTGTGATTGGAGTGTGTTTCTGGCCATGATTTGTCCCGTGAATGCCCAGTGAAGTTCTATCGCTTACGGTGATGCTGCATCAACAGTGAATTGTTTAGCGCACAAAAGTAATTTGAAAACAAAAGCTGGCAAACAAAAACCACACAATTGCCGTCGTTGTGTGGCTGTGTGTGACTGTGGACACGCGCGCTAACGTGATTCGGGTTCGGTTGTGTTGGTGAGTTGAGCTATCGCTTTCTTGTTGCCACAACAAGCGCAACAACGCTAAAACCCCGGTCGGGTCGGTCGGAAAAGTCGCCAAGACTAGTGGAGTACGAGTGGAAAATTGACGCATTTCTTTTTCCTTTTTTTTGGTCGTTTGTTGCTTTGTCCGCCCTACATTAGTTCCCTATCCCCTGAACTAGGGTCCCTTGAACCAGGGAAAAACAGACGAAGTTGGAATTTTTATGTGTGTTTGAATTTGTGGCTCCCTTCGTCGCTTGCGTGGTGTATACTGTCTCCAGCGCAATGTTTGGGTGGCGGGTAATATGCCCGGTACGAGCGAGGTGGTGTAGCATTGGAATGGGGACGCTGGTTGTTGTTATTTTGACCCCGGGGGCTGAGAAGTTGAGTTCCACTAGGGTCTTCGGGTATTGGGTTTCAATCACTACGACTTCTTCCTCAAATTGAAGGCAAAGAAAAAGACTTGCCAGTAGTGAGTCATGCACGAGGAGAAGGAATCGTCTGGACTGTTGGATCAAACAAATAGACTGCTTACCACCACCGTAGTCGTCGTGAGTCACCTTGGCAGCGTTGGTCGTTTTGTGTCCCGCACAGAGGGAGAACGTGTAACGAGCTACGTGCGACTACGGCACCAGTCATGCAATCACGCTCCAGTAGCGTATATAAATCATTTAGGCTTAGTAAACTGGAGTTGCGAACTAGCAGTATTGGCAACATTTTCACGTAATGCTGCAATTTTATTTGCAAAGTTCCACGTCATCCACACAAACCATTAGACACGGGTGACAGACATAGCCGGGCCGAACAGAAAACCAAACAAACAAACCACGCCGTTATCTTGTGAAATTCCATGCCTATCATACCATCAAACTGTGTGGGTCTTGCGCCGTTTATCGTTGCTCCCCAATGCCGTTGGAAGCGCAAGTTCAGCATACTATAGCGAAGAAGAAGAAGCGAAAAACAAAGCTGAGCGATATGCGCTTTCTGGAACAATTCCCCTTACTTTTCACATGATTTCCCCAACACTCCCAACACCACGAGGGGGAAGAAAAATCTCATCCCGTACTTATTACCGTTTGGCCGTTCGTGCCTGCCGGCTATCC
>KZ061653.1:184718-212469 GCA_002091835.1 Anopheles maculatus
CCCTACCGGTATTGAGTACGGTACAGATTATAACAGACCTCCGTTTGAATGTAATTAAGATTGTGTGAATCGGTTGCCGGTGGAGTTTATCAAGACCCCGCAAGGTAAACTTGTGAGGCAACCGACCACCTATGATGGATGATAGAGTTACAGCTTCAGTTTTCGATGAATGATAGGAAGTGCGGTTTCCCTATGCATATACAGTTGGAAAGGTCGTGGAAGCGTGTAATAGATAATGATCACACTCCAAAAAAAAAAGTGTCTTACGATAGTGTTTTAGAGAGGAAAAAATCAACCAACACTTTCACTTTCCCCTGTTGGCTTAATTATACTATGGATTGATTAGTATTTAAATAAGTATCATTTCATTCCAAGCTGGAATTGTTTTATGTTTCTTTCAATTGTTTATTTATTGTTGTAATTTATAGTTCGAATGTACATTAAACTACCTTCAAACTATTTAAAAAAGTACTAGACAACTATTACTATTATATACCATTGTGGCAAATGATGAGACAATCGTTTGATGTAGAAAGATTTAGTGGGGAAATAAATAAATTAGGTACATTCTTCAGAAGCGTTGTATTAATGTATATCTCCTGATGAAATAACAAATAAAATAAGCCAGCGACCTGCAATAATTTTGGGACATAGTAAATCAAATAGAATAAGACGTATTCACGTGCAATTTTGCCTCAATTGATGCCTCAAACAAATATCTCTCTACAAAAATTGTCCTACCCGATCGGTCACGCATTGAAAACCATCTGGATTGTTATATGAAGAACACAGGAATGAGTATCACGCTACAGGTAAATCAAATCCAGAAGGTCAGAGATTTGAGAGCCATAGAAGGAGCAGAAAAAGCTGCAATAAAACGATTACCTAAACCCATTTTTTGTCGTGGGCTCCTTATTAAAAAAATAAATTAAAAGCCCTATAGAGTAATCCAATCCTCAAGTCTCATCTGGGCCGTTCCCCCATAGTGAGGATTGACTAACCAACTATGCGGTATCAATTAGTCTAGAAATGGCAGGCATGACTTCAGAGGTCGTTAGGCCAAGAAAGAAGAGTAATCCAATCCAGAGGCCCGGTGGTAGATGCGCCAGCGGCGCCGATCTTCACACGGCAGGACCGGGGTTCAAGTCTCAATCTGGCCCGTTCCCCCATAGTGAGGACTGAGTATCCAACTATGCTCCAAAAATAAGTTCAGTAAGAAAAATATGGCAGGCATGATCTAAGAGGTCGTTAGATCAAGAAAGAAGAAGGAGATGAATCCAATCAAGAAGGATTAAATAGGATTACCTTGATCAGCTTCGTTTTGCCTAAAGTAACAATGATTTTGCAATAAAATAAACATGCATTATCGCTGGTTTACTCTGACATGCATGCCTTACCTTTCAATCAAGACTCTCTCGCTGCCTATTAACACTTCAACGTGCAAAGTTATGCAGAATGAAGAAAAAAAAACTTCTTAAGTGTGTGCATCTGCTCCATATATTGGTCAAGTGGAAGGCGTCTGCTCGTCACTTTAGATAACACTGAAGTGTAGTGAATTGAACCTACATCCAATTCTGGGTTGTGCCATGCCGTTGAGCAATTTGAAGTGCCTCAAGTTGAAGTCTTCAGTTACTCTGTTTTCTTTTCCTATTAAGTCTATCGAAACGTTATCCGATACCGGTATGGTTCGGCAGGCTTCCGAATACGGTGGCGCAATGCATGCTTAATGCATTCTAATAACCCATGATGCATCTGGAACGGCGTACAGCAGTAGTAGCAGTAGCTCCGTTACATCCATCCGGAAGCAGCTGTGCAACCGTGTGGAACGCGGTGGCCTTATAAGGAAGCCATCAGGTGCACAGCTCACACATAAACTCAAGACGACAGGTTGCGGCTGTTACTCTACCGAAGCCGAACGCTCTCGCAATACGTTCCGGATCGCTAGGCAAAGACAAGCAGTCTGAGATCTTGATTGATCAGCAATTGATTGAGTGAAGCAAACCTTTACCGGGCCGGGATGAATGGGTTTAATCAAATGGAAAGGTTTTTTTTTATGAGCGTTACTGTTCTTTTTTTATTTGGGTAACTGATATCATTTTTCCGGTAAGGTTGCTTCGTGCGCTACAAAACACTTCCTATCTGTATCAACCTCAATTCCGTGTTCTGGATCTGTTTTTCCAAATTTCCAACACACAACAGTGACCCTTTAGCTTCCGTTAAGTTGAACTTGTTCGGTATCGAAATACGACCTCATTTTTGTCTAAAACCTCTACAACTGACATGAGTTTGAGCAAAAGGATGAGTGTAGCGAATGGGGAGCCCCATTCTGCCCCATTCTGACGGCGATAATGCATTTCGAAGCATGGAAACTAAATCCTTTTTTGCCGTTGTTTTGTCGTTGGTATGAAAATTGGAATGATTCTTGTCAGTAGGGCATTCGCACCCGGTTCCTGCAACACTGGTAACAGTGTCTCTCGTCAAACCTTATTTATGTTTCTTTGGAACTGGCAAACTAGGCTCTAATTTCAGCGTGATTTTCGTTGGAGCTCGCTGCGATACTAATTAACATATCCATCACCATCGATCCGACCGTTTCAGGTGAAGTGACTTGCTAGCTTGGGACTTTTAGTTGGAGGGTTACTTATGTACTTAATGTGCTGCCCCTGCTTCAGTTCAGTAGCTGTACGCTGTTCCGAATGTAAACTCCCGAATGAGGGGAGGTCTATCGATCGCTAGTACACACTGCTTTACTCAGGCAAATGTACAGGGAAATCCTCTGTTGGAGGGTGCCAAAAATTCTATGAGATCGATTAATGAAGCAGTATAATACCTTCACACGACGGGACCTTTGCGAGGTCGTGCGGTCGGAACCACTAACTATGGTAGTAAAAACTCGACTCCTTCAACTTGACTCTGTATTTGGTTGTACGGTGGGAGAGCTTAGTTCCTTCAACTTGACTTTTTTTGCTGAAATTCTGTTGCTTGCTCTGAGCTCGATTGGGAAATTGAATGTTTAGGTCTTTGATGAAGGAAATCTGCTTTGTTACTCTACGAAACTTTATAGTTAATATTAAAAACCTTAAAGCCTCTGAGAAAATAAAATAGTAGCAAAAACTCCAGCTTAGTTTTATACCCGTGAAAAAAAGCTCCAATAAAACAGAAGAAAGTTGAATTAATTTTCTTTTCTCCTCCACGCTCGTCAGTTGTATCTCTCCACAGGCCCCATCAAACGAGTTCAAGTTCGCTGCTATTCACTTCTTCGCTGCACGATTGCATATTTACTCGTGTGGAAATCATTGCATCATTTACCGCTGGCAGATGACCGAAGCACGCGGACCCGGTCGGTTTGTTCGTTCATTGGTTGGGTGGCCGTTCGTGTGCAGTTCTACTGGCCACTATAGACAAACTTTCCCTTTTTTCCGTTGTTCATTTTGCGCCAGCTGTGTATAGATGCACATGGACGCACGCGGGCAGGCTTTATAATGAAAAATTCAACGAATTTTAAAAGCAGAATCGTAGTCTTTTGCCTACTGCCAAGCCTTCAAATAAGTTTATCAAACGCTGAAGGTCTAATCTATCACGCCATTAGTAGAGTGCAATAGACAGAGAATCAATACAATTATTGTGGAAATTGTGCTTGTTTAGAATGTCTGCATGTGATAGGATTAAATAACATTTCCCCGCCAAAGATCCACCAACAATAAAAAAAGAGCCAACATTGTTGTAAAAAGCATTAAAAGACCTGCGAACGCCAAACGTCCCTTTGCCGGTGGACGATATCACTCTATCGCTCGGAATCGATGCCTTAAATATTCATGAATGTCACCATTCGTGTGTGTGGCTCTCGGGAAAAGCGTTATGTACGCGAGTGTGTGGGGAAAATTCGGGTCAATGGACGCGGGCACGATTGTAGTGGTCTCGTACCTTCACACAACAGGCACCCGTAGGTCCGACGGTTCATTTTCTTCCGTGTGGTGAATTTTCTTTCCATGGAAAACCCAACGAACCGAAAGCAAACTACAGCAATTCGTCTCATGCACAAGCGCTCGGCTTGGTCTCTCTCTCTACTTTGGGTGGTTCGTGCTGGTCGTAAAAAGACCCGGGCAGGTATGGCTGTGGAGAGACCCTTTTTCCTGTTGGGGAGTGGAACCATGTGCTGGAGTAGAAAGTGAGGAAGGAAAAACTCATTTTTCTAAGCTTTAATAACATTTTTACTATTTTTCTCTCGTTTTCCATTTCCACATTATAGTGACCACAAAGTTTCATTTGCTGATACGTTTTTCTCCGTTTCCTTTACAGCTCCAATTTGTCGTGAAGTGAGAAAAGAATTCAATTTGATACGAAGTTTTACGCAAGCTAGCAAAACCGGAAGTTAGTAAAGTCGCCCCTGCCGGATACAGCAAACGGAGTGCAATCATTTGTGATATTATTATTTACTTATTTATTACCTAAAAATCGTCCTTCCCTCAGTGTTGGTGAATTGATCGGTAAAAGGTGACTAGTGTGTGAGTGTGTGATTAAAAAAAACCAAGACTGTTATAGAAGGAATATTATACTTTCTAAACCGCAGACAAAGTTTAAGTGCAAAACCGCATCCACTCATTGTGTGGTGTATAGTGATATTTTAGAAAGAAAATCAACCCCATTCCACCATCACCATGGATTTTCGCTTCAACATGCATCCGCTGTTCCGGTCGCGGATTGTCCGGATAAACAACTCGCTGCTACCGACCGGCTTTACCGCACAGTCTCGCCGTGTTGCACTGTAAGTATCTGTTTAGTGTGTCTCAGTCGCACATAAGTTTTCATTTCGCCAATCTCGCAAAATTACGGGCCAAAAAGAGGTTAATCTCACAGTTTAAACATTTTCCATCTAAATTGCGCCAAAACAGCATAATCTGTGGGATGAAAAATGGGGCTTTCTTCAATTTTTGAACACACCAATTACCTGCCGCTGTCAATTGACTATTGTTGACTATTGTTTTGCGGCACCGGTTCCAAATTCGTTTCGTGTTTCGTTCTTTTTATTGGCACGCGCCGAAAAATATGAGAAAATTATACGCCATTAGTGCGAATTGTCGTTTCCACCCAAAATGGGTTAGATTTATTGGTCTATTGTTAGGATCGGCTTTCTGGATGGGATTTGATGTTTATATACAGCTAGGACACAATGGAAAGTAGAGCAATTGGGTGGGCAAAGTTATTTTTTGGCAAACCGATTTTGTTTGTGAATTTCATTTCACGATCGTTTGAATTCGATAATAAACATTGAAGTCAAAATGGTTTTGGGCTTCTTGGAAGAAGTTTTTTTAAATTAAACATGATGTTTTTTTGGGTTTCGTTTAATAGAAATGGTGTTGTTTTGATTTGCGGTTGATTAGGCATAGCTATAGTTAGGGGGTTTTTACTGCATTTAAATAAATAACTATTATAGGCAAACTCTCATCGTCTAATGCTTTGCATTCGATTTAGCGCACCTTTAACAGTGAATAGAATCGTTTCTAAACTGCTCAGGAGTAATAAACATATAGTAAGTGGTGCTATAGGGTAAAAGTTCAGAATTACTTTGACCAAGGTTCTATCCCACCTTAAGAAAGAACCATTTCCAAAGCTTACAGTGAGCCAAACGGAAATCCGGACACTTGCCTGAATTTTTGCACTGAAATGAACAGTTTGTCTTTCTTTTTTCAATACTTTGTGTAGTTTAATATTTTTTTAATAATATCCTGAACTGTCGATTAGCTTTTGTTTGTTAACGTAATTTAATTTATTCACATTATTCATCGGACAACAGTCTACATGAATTTCTTAAAATTATCTTAGTTTCTAAAAATACGCAGACGCTCACGAAACGCAGACTTGGAAACATTAAAGTCGAATATTTCTGACACATCATTAAACGCCACACACATAACATTAATGGGATCACTTTGACCGAAGTTAGTTCTATAACGCAAAACATGTAGCAGTTGCCGTGGTCTAAGAGTTCTTGCCGGTGCCGAAAATGTTAACAAACTTAAAACATTAGGAGCGTCGATCGAGTTGTCAAGAAGGCCGGCTACAAAAAGACATTGAGAAATTCTCCGACGAACAGATAATGGTTGGATGCCTAACAATAAACACCTAGCTTCATACGATGGACGAGTGTCTCCGTCTCTCCAAGGGAGTAGCCTTATTGCAAATCGCATGAGTTTTCGTTGGATTGCTTCTATACGCGCCGACCATATTTCGGCGGAAGGACACCAGACTATACTAGCGTATTCAAGAACAGATCTCACCAGGGAGCAATAGAGAGCTTTTATCGTCAAAGGGTCATGAAATTCTTTTGCAATACGACGTATAAGGCCTAACATTTGGTTTGCTCTTGTAATCACCGACTCGATTTGAGGCCTAAAGCTAAGACGACTATCTAGCAGGATTCCCAGGTCTCGAATGCATTTGTGTGCATTTTATTTGTGAAATTACTGATTTCCTTAATACTTTTTCCGTCCTGATGGCGAAATAGAATAAATTTTCTCGCCAGTAACTTTGTATGACGCATTTTTAAGTAAAACTGTGGAAAATTAGATGATCTGAGCACCCACACACTTATCACGTCTGCCAAGAATCGACTACATCAGTCATAACACTATAACAAGTGTTACAACTAGCATCCTGAGCACTTAAACCGCAGTGGATTCTTAGAAATGTAACATGTCCGGTTTACTGTTTGACTGACAAAATTCTGTCATTTTTTACTCTTTTGTTGATTTCTCCGCAGCTTTTTTGTCGTTTTTCTTGCACTTGCCTTGTAGGAAGGTGTCCAAAGAAGAATTGCTAAGAAAAAATAATTTTTATTTGTTTCCTT
Organism: Anopheles maculatus; assembly: GCA_002091835.1. NCBI lineage: Eukaryota > Metazoa > Arthropoda > Insecta > Diptera > Culicidae > Anopheles > Anopheles maculatus. Next base: position 191,566 of record KZ061653.1, read on the forward strand.
TACGCAAAAATCGATCACAAAGCTAAGCAATTGAAGGTGTCCGGATTTCCGTTTGGCTCACTGTATATTTCTTCATTGAAATGTTAATGTTGTTGTTTGTATGATTTAAGAGATTTTGGGTCTTTTGGACCTCTTTCGTCTCTACTGAAATGCTAATGATGTCCTGAGATAGATATCCATAATTCACTAAAAAATGTATATCTCAACTCTATTTTGTCTATACTCAATTACGACGATGCTTGTTCGATCTAATTCTTGCCGTTATCTTAGTCAAAAGATACATTTAAGTTAAGGCTAACCAAAAAAGAAGATGTTGGAAAGAATGTAACATTCCATATAAAACGAATATCAAGTTGAGTCATGTCTTTATGACTATGATCTCAACATGTAAGTTACGCTGTAGTAGTAGGTCACCGGTCTTTAAATTGGTAAGACTGGAAGCAGATTCTGTTCAGATCTGAGGTCGGTATGCAGAATTACGTTAAGTAAATGAATACAAAAATGTCAGATCCAACCTGACAACCTGAGGACATATACACTATTCTGTCGGTTTGTTCCTTCTCGACCAACGTTGTGCAAAATTTTAATCCATTTGCTTTTATATTTAACAGAGTGTTTTAGAATTTAACGTAATTAACGCAGTCATACAATATTTCAAAAGGACTTACCTTTTTGGACACAATTCATTACACAAACGTTACTCACTTTTGGGTCGCTCTTATTACCATTTTTATAGCCATAATTACTGCACATTCGCCATTATTTTTTCCCCATAACAATAAAACAATCGATTGTAGAGTGTTCTCAAGCTCAAACCGCACCGCCATGTACCCGCCAAACAGTTTAAACACGTGTTTGCGACCATATTTGCCCACTTCCAAAATTAGCGGCTCCATTAATCAAATCGCGCCCCACACTTGGCGTATACCGCGTCACGTCAACACCTCGTTCCTGGTACGCACAGCTACCACCGGCGGTGTTCGGAAATGACCACGGTACGCTGTACATGTTGATGAGCATTAACATGCGACGGTTGTTTCCGACACAACCCAGCGAAACCTGCCAAGCCCAGCTACAAGGTGTATTAGATCGCGATCATTTTTTGTGGCGTTGTTTCGATTGAAAATTTAACCTATCGCAAGCACCTACAACCCCGATGCAATGTGGCGAATGATTTATGACTACCGGAAGCATCGCCACAGGGTAGGTGTTAGTTTTTTTCCCGCCTCTTGCCGGCGAAAGGGCGATCAAAATTCGATTATTACTCTCTTCCGGGGGAGTGTATGTTTGATTATGAAATTTCGGCGAATCTTGCGGGGATTGATTTATCGACTAAGTGTTTTAAAGTGCTTTCTTTCCTTTCTTCTTTTACCGGCTTTTTGCAGCGATGCGACGGCACAGATATCGGAAATCATTAACACGATCGGATCCTTGTCGGCCCAGGCACAGGGTTTGTCCGTACCGGTAACGACCGCTCAGAAGCTGCGCAACTCGGACCATCACATCTACCTGATGTTTGAGTCGAACGACAAAAAGTAAGCACGCCGTTCAATTTCGAATCCATTTTCCGGTACCTTCACTAATCTTACTCTTTCTGTTCATCTTTTCTGCTTTTCCAGTGGTCTCGTCGTGGGCATACTGAAGGTGGGCCGCAAGTCACTGTACGTGTTCGATCCGTCCGGTGAGACGGTCAACGTGACGGCACCCTGTGTGCTGGACTTTTACGTGCACGAATCGCGCCAACGCGGTGGTCTCGGCCGTGAACTGTTCGAGCATATGTTACGCGAGGAAAACATACAGCCGGACGAGCTGGCGATCGATCGGCCGTCCGAGAAGCTGCTCGGTTTCCTGCAGAAACATTACGGTAATTCCGGGATTCCGATAGAGGGAAACGCTTATCGGAACGAGCGAGCGAGTCGGCGATGTGCAATGTTTGTTCGCATGCTTCCGATTTATTATAGGGTTGTCCGTGATTAGATGTGTGAGGTTGTAGCGTAGGTTGGACTTCACGTTGGAACGCTTAAATCACGCGACTTCGCTGCACTGCGCTACCACGCGCAGGCACGCGAAAAGAGCACCGCGAAGTGGAATAAATATATTCTGTGGTCTAAGGAGGACAACAGATTGACCTAGAGAACAGGGAATTTATTTTAGATAGCAACTCTAACATGGGAAGAGTTTAAATTAGTTTTGGATATTTAGCTATTCTTTCATTGTTTATGAGTTTATGAAAAATAGAATTGTCAGTTGTTTGAACTTAGTAAGTTTATCGAATAAAACTAATTTGTTCCTTTTTTCGCATTGTTTCCTCACAGGACTGTCAAAGAAGATTCCACAGATGAACAACTTTGTCGTTTACGAAGGTTTCTTTGCGAGCAAGGCACATAACTCTTCCGACATCGATGGTCGTCGCATGCACATTACCGCTAGGTAAGTCCCAATACGAAATTTTTCGGAGGCCGAACTATTCCGAACACCTGAAGGAGTCTCCTGGAACGGTTGGATTAAACAAAAAGCGATTAAAAGTGGGACGCGGTAGCGAATGCTAGCTAACAACCGGCTATACCATCGACGATACTAATCCTTCACTTCAATATCTCATCTCTCTTTCTTCACACGCTACGTATCGCGACACCTGTCTAACTTTGTCCGCTAACCCGAACCTTTACTATCCTTTTCCTTACCAAAAAACAAAACAAAACTCCATTTAAAACACACATACGCTCCGGGGTAAATGCACATGGTGGTGTCTCCAGTCCTAACACGAATCTGTTCGGGCCAACGTTCACGACGACGGAGGAAAGACGTCGATCGACCTCGCAGACCCGAACGAACGTTGCACCGATGCCGATCATCGCCCAACCCCCTGTCGGTCGGTACGCAGCCAAACGGCCAACCTGCAGCATGGCACAGGTAAATGATCCCGTAAAGAATCTGCGAATAAATACGCGAGTTTCAGTTCCAGAATGTTACGTGTCGCGTGCGGTGTAGTAACTGCAAATATGCATTTTAACTCCTTCACTTCACGCTTAGCTTGTGCTAATTATTTTGTGCTACCACACCATCATTGTGAGTGACATTAATCGCTAAACAAATGCAGGAAGTGTGATTAGATCGGTAGAAAAACTCAGCTTTAGGGTGAAATTGTTTGTCTTAGATGGCGTGCAAGCAGTAAAACTGGAATTATCCCCAGTTCCAAAATCTGTTTGCTTCCTAACAGTGGACGAGTGGATTACTTTTTGCGTTTCGACAAAAGAAAGAATTCTTGGAGAATTCCTACTCCTTATGGTCATTACTGTCAACGTTTGAGTGAAATTGTTGCATGTTACGCTTAACCGCTGGTAATCACGCTAAGCTGGAAGAAATCTGGCAATGTTTCCAGAACAATTTCTTTGTGGCACTGTCGTAGCAGGGTGATAAAGAACAATTTAAATAAATAGTTTATGAATACTTTCAGAAAACATAGAGAATTGTTTACCAGGATGGTAGGGTTGATATGACCCATTTAGAATTCTTTATGGAACTGTTTAGCATATTCCTCAAACATTGTTGAGTGCAATATACGAATTTTTAACATTTTTGTCGGAATTAATGAATTCTTCTTTGCGTTGCTTTAAGAATGTGGCAAAAGTAAAGGAATAACTTCTTATTCTTATATTTTTTAAATGTATCGAACGTATGTATACTTAAAATACGCCTGAAGGTATGCAATATAATCTTATAATTCTTAAATTACCCATCAAATGCTTGGAATTTCGTTCAAATGCCAACTGCTTTTTTATGCTAATAATGATCAGCATTTCGCAGGAGTTTCAACGCGACAATTTTCAATAAAAAGTATTAAAAAAGGTTTGGTATTGCATACCTTTAGGCGTTATGAATAAAAGTTTAAAAATTTATGATGAACCAACGAGTGGAATAATTAGGATTTGTGATATATTTTTGGTATGTTTAATTTTTATGTCTTATGCCTAGCAGTACAGATGGAAGCAGTCCGCATGATGGAAAGATATTTGATATCTTTATATTCGGCTGACGAATCGAATCTTATAAATCATCTTTGTAATTGCAATCTTAAATCGCTTTAATCGATCTATAAACCAAGCCAAGAAAGCTGTCTCACAATCGATTACCTGCAGGGCCATCCGGTAGGATGTCCGCCTCGTTTCGGTTTCAATTAGACGCCCACAAAGCTTCGCTGCTAGACTTGAGTTCGGTTCCAATTACCTTCCTACACCCGTTTTGATGGCCGGTAGATAGCCTTCTTTGCAATAAATCCTCGTTCCGTCCAGTGTTTCCCGTTGCAATCGTTTACCATCGTTCTAGCCGAAGGACGTTTGCTTTAAAGTCTATTAGAAGAAACCAAGCGGCCAACAGCACCGAACAGTGCTGAAACTTAGGTGTGAATCGTGGCGTACAGACGTGGCAGCAACGTTGTGTGATACGATCGAATCGGTATTCATGCAAAGCAAGCAAACACACTTTACATGCTGGGTCGTTACATTATGGGGCTGTAATTTAGCTTGCTTTTTTTTACGGAGAACACCCCTAATGAACACGTAGGGTATAAGGTTCGGTATCCAGGATTTCCAGATTACCTGATTGATTGCTCAGTTCTTTGGAAAGCAGGGATGATCGATTGTTGCACGCGAAACAAGCCGAGAATAAGCAACATTCTTTGATTTTTGTAAGGGAAAATGGATGTCCTTGCAAGTTTTCTTCCAATTTAAAAACCAAACTTTAACAGTCATGTAGGGATCGTCCTGCAGCGGAAAAGTACCACCCATCATGCAAACTAACCATTGGTCATTTTATGGTTGGACATTTTAAAGCGGTTGACCTCCTTTTCATCTTTCGAGTTTAAAAATTTGAATATGGATACATGTGACCACGTTCACGTGAAACAATCACACTTAATGATGCAGAAGAACCTAGATTTTTGTGTGGCTGAACTGTGGCCTGCACGCAACGAACATTTGAATGAATTCAGCATAAAATCAACAGCTCAAAAATGCACCACTGGTATGCTGTTTTGCATGATCCGTAAGCAAAAACATGTCAAAAAATATGGCACAACCCCCGTTTCACTTTCATGAGATAGGGGAGGCACAGTTAATTAGGTCACGCGATGAAGTCGGATGTCGGTTATTCAGCTGTGCTCTCGAGTTTCAGTGTCAATTTCCATTGCCATGTCAGACAGAGCACAAATCACTCTAAACGACTAGGTGTTGAAATTGAATTAATAAACCGATAACAAGCAAACGCTTTTAACTACTTTATTAGCGTGTGTTACAGTGATATTGCTTGCATTCCAGCTTAATGTGACATTCCGTTTTAATAGTAGATCAAAACAAGCTACTTATCAAATTGAAGCGCCTTAAACTATGCAATTCGCATAACAAATCTGCTTGTGAAGCATCATGCGTCTCCATAGTTTAGCTTAATGTGACGTTCCGTTTTAGTAGTAGATCAAAACAAGCTACTTATCAAATTGAAGCGCCTCAAACTATGCAATTCGCACAACAAATCTGCTTGTGAAGCATCATGCGCCTCCATAATTTACAAAACTAAATTAAAAAAAAACTACTTTTCAGGCTATTTAAATGAAACTCAACCTCAAACTAAAAATTTATGTTTTTTTACCCCTTTTTATTGCAGATAATTCACAACAGTCCCACAGCAGTTTCAACGGAACCGAACAGGTAAAAATCCGTGCCCCCGGAAAACGATTTCATCTTTCACGAATAGGGCAACTCTAAGGACTAAGCCCGGGCTTTCATGCACCGAATGTGTTTTAAAATGGTTTAAATTAGCAAAGGAGTCTCAACACACCGCTTGCATAGTTTCGGCTTCCCAAATTCGCTTCTTCATTCGTTTTCCGTTTTCAATTGTTTGTTTGTTGTTTTGTTCCGTTTTGTTTTAAATGTTTTTTTTTGTTTTCAATTTCTTTTCAGCAATTTTACCTAACAACCGTACGGCACGGTACCGATTGGCTAGTTTATATAAATTATGTGTACCTTTTCTTCCAATCACGTTTTTTGGACGCCGATTTGATCGTGTATTTAAAATTTGTCTACCGCCTCTAATAGACGCACCGGCCGCTACCTGTGGACACCCAAACTCTCTCAGTGTCTCTCTCTCTCTCGTTATTGTGTTTTTAAGAGCACGTATTAATAGTAATTAATGAAGAATGTCTGGCGTTTTTTTGATCTTAAATTAATCTCGCATAAAAGAAATCCTTCACAACGAGATCAGATTAAATTTAAGCAATATGTTTCCTTGTTTAATGTTAAGTGAGTTTGGCCGTTTGTGCCGTTAATCTGGCGCGATCTTGTGTGAAGGAGGAGTAATTGTTAATTTAACTTATTTAATTAATCGGTTTTCCTTCTCGCACAGTTGCCGAGAGCTCTGCTGATTCGGTTCCGAATTTTATTACCAACCGTTCGGTTAAGTTGCGTTTTTGGTTCGTGCACACGAATAAACGTGTTAATTATGTTTCTGTTATTCCGGCAAAACAGGAAAGCGAAAAAATCATGATTGGAAAAAATCTAAATAAAATCGCACATTCGTTCGCTTGTTTAAAACAGTGTGTTTGTTTGTGTTTTGTAAGTATGTTTTTCATGTTTTTCAAGTACAGTTTTCCATCGGTTTCGTTTTAATTTTCTTCCTCGTTTAAGGTTGTGTTCAGTAAAATCGGCATTCAATGCATGTTGTTTCTCATCGATCGCCGATCATGAAAGAAGAACGTCATCATCGTAATTCGTTTGCGCATGAACACACACACACACACAGAAACACCCTTAGAAGTAGTTTAAAGAAATAAAAACTAAAACACCCAGTAGTGTGTAGTAGCGGGTTTGGTCGCACGGTGAAAATGGTTCGCTTTCTTTTCCCTTTTTCCGCTCGCCGCTCCCTGGTTTGGCAGCACCGCTAACACCAATGCAGCCGCTAATGGGCACGCTAATGGCAACAATGGTCACGAGGACGATGATGCCGACGATCATCAGCACCGGTACGAGACGGATTCGATCGATGGTGGCGACGATCAGCGGTTGGCCGACGAGATGCAACGCATCGAACTGCACCCGGTCGGTACCGGTGCTGATGCGCCGCACGCACCGCACACGCACGCGCTGGAAGTAAAGTTTGCCGACCAGCCGGAAACGCTACCGTACGAGGACATTCCCGAGCCCGGCCCAGACCCGGACCCGTACGACTTTCATCCGCACCATCTCGAGCTGCACCACGACGATACGGACGGTGGCGATGGTTCCCAGCGCGAGCATTCCTTATCGCCTCAATCTGTCAGCCAGCAGGCAACACCGGAACATCCGTCGGGCGGTGGCGATTACGGGATGATGGGCGGGATCGGCAGTGGACGGAAGCCGGCACGCTACACGAAGCAGCATACCGGCCTGAAGAACATATCGTTCGGTGTCGGGGCGGCCGTTATGCCGAGCGGCAAGATGGAGTTCGATCAGGAGGAAAATGAAGGTTTCGGGTCGGTAAAGATTAACCGGCCGATCGGGAAGTCGGGAACGCGGGGCAGTCTGCATGATGATAACGAGTCGGTTTACTCGAACGGGAGTCAGCAGGGTGGTGGTGGCGGCGGACACTTTGATCTGAAGTTCTACCACAACAAGCTGTGGTAAAGAAGAAAGATGAACCGTGAGCAGTTGAAGTTACCAAAGAGCAGGATTGTGGTGAAGAAACACACAGGTTTGAAGTTGAAGTAGAATTTAGGAGATCGTGAAAAAAACCAAACCTTCAAAGGATTAATGAAGTAGTTAGTGATGCGTATCAAGAGCAAGGCAGCTTGTTAAATGCTGAATCTTCCCGCCCGCTTTCTTGCCATTTGTTTCTGTAGGGCTTCCCATGTTTGCCGAGTGTGTGTTGGTCTGTACGGCGTACCGGTTTGTTGAGTTTTTGTTTCGTTGATTTGCGTTACGTTAGCTCGGTGGAGGACTCCTGTTAGCAAGTCTGGTTTTGCGTACACACCCGTTAGTTTGTGTGGTTGTTTGATTTTTTTTTCGTTTTATTTTGATATCCACGACTCTTCTTCAACACCGCCGTTTGCTTTCGTTGCAGCAATGTGCAGCAGGACTTTCTGAAGGATTACATTATACATTGAGTGAGTCGTGTCGCATGACCCTACTACTGGGAAAGAACTCGTCTCGTTTCCAACCTGAAACTCATACACACAGCTAATATTTATAGTTCGTAAGAGAATTACCGATGAAAGAAAAAAAAAAAGAAATTCAAGAACTCGAAGGTAGAACAAACAAAACGCGTTACCTGCCGATCTATACCGACATTATCAACATCATCGTGGTACAACAAAACTTAAACAGTCCCTTAGTGCGTAATGTGTCTCGAAACTTTCTCGAAAAAAAAGAACGTACTGCAGGCTTTTGCAGTATTCGTGTTAGTGGTAGAACTCTCCCCAATTTCCTTCAATATTGCGCATAGTTCCTGGTGTCATTCCAATATGCAGGTGCGATAGTAGGTAGAGAGGTGTGCACCGATTCATGTAGAGACAAAATGGAAATGTATCGCATTCCACAGACCCTACCCGCTTCATTCCCGCTAAGCATATAATATTTCTCTTCTATTCGATAACTATGAATGGATGTTTTGAAAAAAATAAACCAAGAACCAGAAAGAAATGTTTAGAACTGCTGAAGAACAGTGTGCTGAGTTATTCGGTGTTTGATGAAGGGCAATTACCCTTAATACCGCATTTGTTTTGGTTCGCTTTTCTATCCTTCAGGACAATCTCATTATTGGATACTATCCGAAAGAATACTGCAGGATTTAAATGATCATTTATCGTATTCAGGAAAGACCTACTCAATTAAACCTGAATGACGAACAAAGCAAAACCTATTTAGTATTTTATTTATTTACTTACTTATTATGCGTTAAAACCACTTCGCGACCTAGGTTTACTGCAGACGATCTTTAAACCGTTCATGGTCGGTCGTTGTCGTCTGGCAATCCAATATCCTAAAACTTCACCACTCTACGAACTGGGTTGTTTGGTGCCATTTTTATTACGTGGCCATCCTTCCTGAACCTGAGATGAGTCTTATTCACTGTACAGTTCATAGAGGTCGTAATTGCAGCGATTTGTTCATAGTCGTCCCATACAAACGGACCATAATTCATCTCCTTTCTCTCGAACGTCCACAGAAGTCCACAGAAGTGTATGTGAGTACTGGGACTTTAAAGCTAGTAAACAGTTCACCCTTCGTTTGTATCGGTAGGTATTTGAAGTGGAGAAGTTTCTTCAGTCTGTAGTATCTGTCTGTCTGTGGCCAGAACTCTTGCACTTATCTGAACTACGAGGGCTGACAATAAAGTAAGGTCTCCAGTTTTTTTTTCATAGAAAATGACATTTATTTACAAAAAGCGATACACCGTTGGAAAGGCCAAGGTCTTGGCTACTTTTCTACATAATCGTCCGCCTCGCGCAGCCAGGTGTTGACCTCTTTCTGAACCTCCGCATCACTTTCAAACTTCTTCCCTCCGAGATGTTTTTTCAGGGCGGGGAACATGTGGTAGTCACTTGGGGCCACGTCGGGACCATAGGGAGGGTGATCGATGATGTCCCAACCAAATTTCTTGAGCAGGTCAAGGGTAACGTTGGCTGTGTGCGGGCGCGCGTTGTCGTGGTGAAATTTCACTCCTTTGCTCAGCAATCCCGGGCGTTTGTTTTTTTATGGCCCGACGAAGCTTTTCCAGGGTCTCACAGTACCTTGCTGCATTGATAGTGGTTCCCCTTGGCATGAAATCCACCAACAATACCCCGTGGCGATCCCAAAACACCGTAGCCATCACCTTGCTGGCTGACAGTGTCGCCTTAAACTTTTTGGGTTTCGGAGAATCGCTATGGCGCCATTGTTTTTACGACTCCTTTGTTTCGGGTGTGTAGTGATGAGCCTACGTTTCATCCCCCGTAACAAACCCTTCCAAAAAATCATCACCTTCCTCTTCAAAACGGGCCACAACTTTAGTCGCACATTCCACGCGCCGCTTCATGTGGTCTTCGGTCAGCTGTTTCGGCACCCATCGGGCAGAAACTTTGTGATACTGCAAGTTGTTCACAAGGATATGACGGATTGTTTCGCTGCTACACACTCCTCCAAGCTTCTCTTCCAAGTCCCTAATTGTCGCACGGCGGTTTTTGAGCATTTCTGCCTCCACTGCTTGAACAATCGCATCCGAGACCGACGGTCGGCCACTTCTCTCCTCGTCGTGAACATTAGTGCGCCCGGAATTGAACTCGCGGCTCCACTTACGCACGTTTTTTTATGTCCATACACTTTTCCCCGTAAACTTCAACTAGTTGACGATGGATTTCAATAGGTGTCACCTTTTTCGCACTCAAAAAATGTATTACAGAACGCAATTCGCACTTGGACGCTGACGCCTCCGGGTACCTCCATCGTTGACGGCTGCTCAGCCAAGACTGAGCGGTCGGGGAAGCCTCACCCAGCAGCAAAGTGGTAGTGGGGGAACCAAGGAACACGGCGGTGTTGCCAGATTTCGCCTAGCGCGTGATCCGGCGAAGTTGCAGCGTTGGAGACCTTACTTTATTGTCAGCCCTCGTATATTGTTGTCGGTGCTTACTTTTGACCCCAGATAAGTGAATCGAATGATTGATGACAGCAGTCGGGCTTGAGGTCGCCCATTCGTAGTGATGATCATCTCTTGGATATACGATCACCTGGACCTGAAGTGTCTGATGGATCTCCTAAACAGCACGGAGACGTTCAGTTGAAGGTCGAGCTCGGGGATTGGTGAATGATGGACATCTCCAGAGGACTTCAATCGATCTTTGACTCGAAAAAAAGAAATTTGTACAACTTTCCTTATTTTCCATATAGCATTTGTTTTATTTTCGCTAAACGTAAACGTAAACATCATTTCATATAGTTCTACCTAATCAGTAACGCATACAAAGGCTGTCGATTAATATAACAGTAAAAAGGGAAACATTTAGTAGTAATACGTAATTACGTGCGTAATGTAAAAGTGTTGGAAAACAGTAGTGTAAAGAAAAAGGGTGGAAGTTCTTAAGATACACATTGGAAAGGCGTATCGCAAGTGATACGAGACATACAACACCGTAAGGTTAGGAGCTGTATAGTGTAGTTGTATAAGAAAAAATGCGGAAGAAACAGTCTGTTAGCAGTCCCAACTACTTTAGAAGTAGCTTAATGGAAATTGATTTTCTTCTTTTCTATTTTGGTAGAAAGCAACGGGTACCGTCTGTATATATATTCTACAATAGATTACTCGTAAAGTCATGCAGCGTTTTCTTAGGTTTTTAGGCGTGTTTACAGTAGCATTTTTCAATCGTTATTATGCTGCTAATCATGATTTATACTAATCTTAAAGCACAAAGTGTACCTTTACTAATTGCTTTCTAATTTCCCTATTCGATTCTTTTCACCAAAAAGTGTCACACTCATTCTCTTTCTCTCTCCCTCTCGCTCTCTCGTCCTGTGTTGGTAAATACTTTTGTTATCATAAAAACACAGCGAAAGCCCTCCAATCATTTCACGTCAAGTAATAAAATCCTCCGTTTTCCCTTTTTTTCTTACCACATTTCACTGTTTTAGCTTCGAAATCACAGGCTGGCCCCGGTGTGGTATGCGAAAATATCGCTTCATAACTAGTCATTCGTTTCAATTCTTAACAGCATTCCTTCGGTTTCTAATTAAATGCCATTTTTAGTATATGTGTGTTTGAATAGCAACGCTATAAGCTTACGAAGTAGGAAGAGAAGTTAAGGCAGAGCATTGCATTAATTGCACTTGGCTATACTATATGATTCGCGATTGTGCGTCTATTTAGGGGGTTTTACCTTCTTTTCACAGTCTTTACCGCACTATTCTCCTCATCTTTACTCGCTTTCTTTCGATTAGTAGCGTAAAGCAGCTCAACACTGCTAATAAGTGTGTGCTTTAAATGATAAACACTAAATGAACTTCGGAAGACACGATCGAATGTGGGGATATGAACAAGCACATTCACAGTAGTAAAAAAACATTGCGTGTAGACCATTTTCTTGAAAAATCCTTCACTATATGACGTTCTAGGACGTTTGATCCTTCAGACGTGACTGAGCGCGTGTAAGCTCCGAATCGGCCCGCACTCGATTGAATGCATCGGTTTTAACGAAATCTACCGTCGTGTACGGTGTGCGGCTTGTTTGAACCACCGGCTTCGTGGTGCCTGCGTCACCATCCCGATGATGATGATGGTGATGATGGTGGCGTGACGATCCTGCCCCAACGATATCATGCGATAAAGAGCTGCTGGAGCCCACCACCGGATGATGATTGTGGTTGTGGTGGTTTGAATTGCTTCCGCTTGTGCCACCACCACCACCGATACTGCTCGGACCGGACGAGTAGATCGAGTTTTGGTTCGTTTTCTGTGGACTGTTCGAGTGGTCCAGATCGAGATATTGTAGACGATCCTCATTTTTACCGGCAGCGCGTGGTGAAATGACCGACAGCTATTTCAGGATGAGAAAATGGGCATTAAAAATCATGCAACGTATTCTGTGCCATTTCAAATTGAAGCTTACCAGCGAAATGTTTGCATCCTGGGTGTTGCCGTACGTGCTTTCGGTCGCTTGATTCGAGGCTAGATTCAGCGAAACGGGTCCACCCTTCCGACGCATCGAATTTGTACCGATCTGACGCAGGAAAATAGAGAAAAAAGACTTATAATATAATTTTTTTGTTTAAGAATTCTTATGTTCCACAACATACCTTTGGAGTAGCCGGTTTACGGGTACGATCGACTGTCGGAGGACTTCTGGCCGATGACTGTTGACCACCAGCACCAGTGGCATTGGAAGCCGGAATGGCCGGAGCTGGCGTTGCGGCACCGTTTCCACCGATTGAAATCTGTTGTTTAACACCCTGCGTCATGGACTCGATCGATTTGGTAATATCGAGCGACGAGCGTGGCTTTAAGCGACGATTGATGGCCGGTGCTGATGAATCGGGCTGGAAAATGGAGAAAAATAAACGTTACGGTAATCGTTGGTCAATTATTTGTAATTAGAAATTAGGGTAAATGTGAAAATTATCATTAACTTTCAACAATATTTCTTTGAATTAAGCCCTAAGCCATTTTGTGTATTAAATGCGTACACCGTTTCCACCGATTGAAATCTGTTGTTTAACACCCTGCGTCATGGACTCGATCGATTTGGTAATATCGAGCGACGAGCGTGGCTTTAAGCGACGATTGATGGCCGGTGCTGATGAATCGGGCTGGAAAATGGAGAAAAATAAACGTTACGGTAATCGTTGGTCAATTATTTGTAATTAGAAATTAGGGTAAATGTGAAAATTATCATTAACTTTCAACAATATTTCTTTGAATTAAGCCCTAAGCCATTTTGTGTATTAAATGCGTATTTCAAGGTAATAAATTGCAATAGTGCTCTCACCAGATGACCTTTTTCGCAAGACCGTTTGGCTTTGCCATGAACGCGGGTTCTCACAGAAAAGCGTGTAAACCAATTCTACACTGTATTTTAATATTATATTTGGCCGTGAACTTTTTCGCACAGAACCTTGCTAACTACTACGGGATAGTTTGTTGTCAAAATTAAAGGAAAAGCATATTACTTCTTGCGTTTATCGACATTTTTAGTGAATTTGACGCAACATGAATGACATTGCAGTAGTCTATTGAAAAATTGAATAATTTTAAGTGATTTTCAACAGAACTTTGGTGTTTTAAGATTGAAATGGTTTAAGGATAACCCGCTAAGATACATACCTGCTCGCTGAAATCAAATCTAAACACATTGCCCTCCACCTTCGTCGGTGCTGCGTTCGTGTAGCAATGTGGTCGCGGACGTCCGAGCGTTCCACACTGACTACCCGTGCCACCGACGAAATCACTGATCAGGTTCGGTGTGCTGGAAGCGACCAGATCACACTGACTAAGCGGTGAGAGCAAATCCCCATCCGGTAGATGCATACTACTACTGCCAGTGTACGGATGCTGATGAGACCGTGGAATATCGTAGAATTGTTCGATATGCTACAAAGATAAATAAAAAACACAGTAAAACATGTCCGGCTAGCTTATTTAAAAAAGCTTGATAAATACCGCACTAGCTTCTCTCGGTCCGATAGCAGGCGAAACATTCTCCGTATCGGAAGATATAAGATCCTTTGTTCTGTAACGAAAAATGTTCATTCATTAGCTACTGTCCCACTGAAAAAAAACATTTTCCACAAACTCAAATCGAACTCACTTTTCGATCCCCTCCAAGTTCATGCTCGCACGCTTCGGTGGTCTCGGTGGTGCACCGGCAGCCGGTACACTGCCGCTAGCTGAGCCTTGCACCTGCTGCACCTGTTGCTTTTCCTCCGTCGTGTTGGGCACTTTGGAAAAGCGCTGCACATACGTCCACCCGACGGCATCATTCTCGATCGAGCTATCCGACGGCCGTGTGCTTCTATCGATCGTTCCACCCATGGCGCCAGCCGCTCCTCCACGACTCCCATTGGCAGCCTCTCTTCCACCACGCGATCCATCGCCCGGTGAAGCTGCCGTCCATTCGTCGTCCGTAAATACACTCTCCGAATCGGATGGGCTTGATTTACCGCTACATATCGGTAATCCTGCTCCCGTTTTCCCGGAACCACCCGAACCCATCACAAGCGACGAAGGGCCACCGGATGATGCTGCCAGCTGTCCACCACCGACATTGTTTCTCTTTGGTGAGTACGGTTGCTCGTTGTTGACGAGATTGAAGCCGATGTTGGTGTGGCTGCGCGGTGTCTCGTAGAACCGTGGATCGAGCGAGTTTAACGGTGTTACGGGGCTGCCCGAATAACACTCGCTGATCGGTATGTAAGGGCCGGACGAGGTGCTCAGCGCTGGGGACGGTTGTTCCGGTCCACTATCGAACGCGCTCGTCGATGGGGTGCGCTCGTTTAGTTTAAGATTCTCTGGGATCTTCTTACCACTGCGCTGCTGCTGGTGCTGCTGCTCGATGTTTAGTGATTGTGTTCGCATATGATGGACCATGGGACTGCCACTGCTGCTTGCTCCAATACCGTTTGTTGTAGCGGTAGCGGATGATGACGGTTCAGTGCCGCTTTTC
This sequence comes from Anopheles maculatus, assembly GCA_002091835.1. Lineage (NCBI taxonomy): Eukaryota > Metazoa > Arthropoda > Insecta > Diptera > Culicidae > Anopheles > Anopheles maculatus. Next base: position 206,717 of record KZ061653.1, read on the forward strand.
GACGTCGGTTTACCGCGCAGTGACTGGGACCGTTCGATAATGACGTCCAGATTCGAGTACGCTTCGGCCGCGTTTGATGCGGGCTGGCCGAGCTTCGCTTCGCAGATGATCGTCTCGCGGTTGGTGTAATCCATCGAACGGAAGCCCATCATTTCCTCGTTCTGATACGTGCCGTACGGGTTGTACGCTGCTGGCGTACGCTTTTGCTGCTGCTGCTGCTGGTGCTGTTGGTGCTGTGACTGTTCCACGCTCACTTCACCCGCAACCGAATGATTCAGCATAGTTGTTTCGGTTTCGTTTGACACGTCCGTTTCCGTTGCTGTTACTGCACCATTGCTGGTAGCTGATCTTGCCGGTGGTCTCGTCTCGACAACCGTGTCCGCCATATTGATCGCATCGGCCATATTGATTGCGCCGATATTGTAGTCTAAAAGAAAGTAAAAATAAAACGAATCGATTAAAAATCACGTTCATTTCGGGGCGTGTGGTTATATACGTACATGGCCGATCATCGACGGTTTGCGTTTCCTGCAGGCTGCACACCTGACAGATACAGTTCACCCAACCACGCATGTCTTCCTCGGTGTCCGCGGCCAGATAGTACGTACGGGTTGGCGTTTTCACATCAAACATGTGTGCGTACTTTTCCTTCTGCCGATCGAGCCGCAGCCCAGCGTCCACTTGTTCGCACTGGTCCAGATCGATGATGCCCTTCAGCTTGCGGCATTTGCGGTCGGTGTAGTACTCGAGAAAGAACTGACCGGGCAGCTCACCCTGCTTGAGCGTGAACCAACGCCTTCGCCATCGCTGTTGTCCGCCGAACCCCGACCGAAGCGCGCAAAAAGAAACATAAGAAAGAGATGGCTAGCATGAATGGATTATTGGATCTCGGATGTCGCCGTGTAGGTTGCCGCGTCGTACGAGGGATGGCATATTTATGGTGAACAATGGGGTTGGGAGCTTTAGTGGCAATTCATCGAAATGAGTTAACCCACACACACACACACACATATATGATCGGGTTTCCGGAACGTTGGAGGGTTGGTTTCTCTTCGGACAACGGCACAACGCGATGACATAATTTCTGCGACTTTCTGTGTTCAGATTCGACGAAATCGGCGGGAATGGGAACGTACCGTTTTTTTTGTAAAGCGAGAACCGAGAACTCCTAACAAACCACAACATCGAGACGCAACAAATCGATAAACAAACTTCACTTGGTACGCGAAACAGATGTGAGCAGAATGCGAAATGAATCATCCGATATGGCCGCGAGAAGCCTATGCTTGCGCTAAACAAACACGACAAACACGGCAACTGTTTCGTTTCCGGTGGGGACTGAGAACATAAAAAGAAGCACCCTTACACCTAGTATTTCTCACCTGTAAACATAGACAGCCTGCCCGTCTTGATGTGTTTATGTTACAGAGTCACAGATAGTAATTAATTAAAAAAAAAGATTTCTCACTCTCCTTCGAACCGGATTTGAACCAGTGACCTATGGATTACTACTATTTTTGTGTTGTGTGTGTATTGTTTACAACGCTTTCTACAGTCCACCGCTCTACCAACTGAGCTATCGAAGGCACACAACCACAGCCGCTCCCAGCGCGAACGCATTCACCGAAACAACCACCAACAACGGCACTTTATCTCTACCACCTCCTCCTCATCACACACACGCCCCATACGGCAACATCAGCATAAACCTGCCCGATATTGTAGTCTAAAAGAAAGTAAAAATAAAACGAATCGATTAAAAATCACGTTCATTTCGGGGCGTGTGGTTATATACGTACATGGCCGATCATCGACGGTTTGCGTTTCCTGCAGGCTGCACACCTGACAGATACAGTTCACCCAACCACGCATGTCTTCCTCGGTGTCCGCGGCCAGATAGTACGTACGGGTTGGCGTTTTCACATCAAACATGTGTGCGTACTTTTCCTTCTGCCGATCGAGCCGCAGCCCAGCGTCCACTTGTTCGCACTGGTCCAGATCGATGATGCCCTTCAGCTTGCGGCATTTGCGGTCGGTGTAGTACTCGAGAAAGAACTGACCGGGCAGCTCACCCTGCTTGAGCGTGAACCAACGCCTTCGCCATCGCTGTTGTCCGCCGAACCCCGACCGAAGCGCGCAAAAAGAAACATAAGAAAGAGATGGCTAGCATGAATGGATTGTGGATCTCGGATGTCGCCGTTGTAGGTTGCCGCGTCGTACGAGGGATGGCATATTTATGGTGAACAATGGGGTGGGAGCTTTAGTGGCAACTCATCGAAATGTGTTAACCCACACACACACATATGATCGGGTTTCCGGAACGTTGGAGGGTTTGTTTCTCTTCGGACAACGGCACAACGCGATGACATAATTTCTGCGACTTTCTGTGTTCAGATTCGACGAAATCGGCGGGAATGGGAACGTACCGTTTTTTTTGTAAAGCGAGAACCGAGAACTCCTAACAAACCACAACATCGAGACGCAACAAATCGATAAACAAACTTCACTTGGTACGCGAAACAGATGTGAGCAGAATGCGAAATGAATCATCCGATATGGCCGTGAGAGAAGCCTATGCTTGCGCTAAACAAACACGACAAACACGGCAACTGTTTCGTTTCCGGTGGGGACTGAGAACATAAAAAGAAGCACCCTCACACCTAGTATTTCTCACCTGTAAATATAGCCTTCCTGCCCGTCTTGATGTGTTTATGTTACAGAGTCACAGTAAGAGTAATTAAAAAAAAAGATTTCTCACTCTCCTTCGAACCGGATTTGAACCAGTGACCTATGGATTACTACTATTTTTGTGTTGTATGAGTTTTTGTTTACAACGCGCTTTCTACAGTCCACCGCTCTACCAACTGAGCTATCGAAGGCACACAACCACAGCCGCTCCCAGCGCGAAAGCATTCACCGAAACAACCACCAACAACGGCACTTTATCTCTACCACCTCCTCCTCATCACACACACGCCCCATACGGCAACATCAGCATAAACCTGCCCCACACAACATGCGTGTGTGTATGGGGGGTATGTATAAAGTACGTTCCCTCAGCTCTCAGCACTGACCAACAAGCGGACGATCGTGTATATAGACGACAGAGCGCGTCGATGAACCAAGCCGAAGCGAACCGTTTACTTGAATGAACTGTGCGAATGGTGTCTTTCATTAGCCGACAGCGCACAAAACAGTCGAAAAGTGAATGGACCACAACACACGCGCTAACGCCCTAACGACGCGACAGACTGCGCGCGCGACTGTCCCCACTTCTTCTACAGTTTGTCAACCAATCAACCCCCAAAATATCAATCCCTTCCAAAGCGATTCCATACCCTACGGGGTGGGTGGGAGCTATTTTTAGTACGCACCAAGCACGATCGGACATTTAGTTCGCGGGAGGTCAATTCGCCTGTTCGCAAGCGGGAAAATTCGATCCAGCGAGAACATCTTTTCCTCTTCTGCACAAAAGGGAAACTCGCGTGGATAAACATACCAATGTGAGCAATGAGATGGATGAATGGATGAAAGGCAAGATGAAGTTGATCTTTTCTCCCCCCAGGAACAACAATGATCATCATCATGATCAGCAGCAGCATCAGCAGAAGCAGCACATTCCAATTGCAATTGAGTGGATCAAACGATGTAGACACGATCGAAAAAGCAAGATAACGATGACGACCCCTTTAGGTTCGGTTCCCCCGAGAGAAAGAGATGGTCGTCTCAATGCAAAAGCAACTAATTAAGCTGATCCGCGCTACAAAATGGAGGATAATGGAGCTCCAAAAACTAAATTGGGTGTCTTTCTATCGCACATACAGTGGATGCACGCTGATTGCTATATGATGATCTTACTGGCTTCGGAGGTTCCAAAGGGATGATCTGTCTGTCCCGTTTCATAATTAGAGATACTGTGTGGCAGCCTTCGGGAAATGGTGTGGTTGGGGTTGATTGAGAATTAGATCAATCTCATAAATGTCAACCGTTGGTTCTTTATTAGACGCAAGCGCATCCGTTTATGAACCGTTTTATACAATGTAATTAAAACGGAGATTAATATAGGTTTTTCATGCAGTCTTCGAAGTCAAATTAATGGGACAAATAACAGCATCTGTCCAATTTCTTACTGTCTTAATAATATTTTAGATTATTTCTTTTTTTGCCACCGAAAATTCAATTATTCATTCATTATTCTCATCGCTATTGTAAGAAAGTTTGATAAGGTCTTTATCGTTGTTCTCATTGCCGCTTTTATCTGAAAATATAGTTATCTACAGTTTCGTCAATTAAGGCCTGAGCACAAAATAGTTTTTAAGTAAAGCAAAATCCAAAATTTGCTTCTAAAATCCTCACTTTTCTACAAAAACAAAAGGGTTGTCAAGACTTTAAAACATTTTCTTCAAATAGTATTATAAAAAATATAACTTTTTTAAAGAAGAAATAGAACGAAACTCATCCAAATTGTATTCCCCCCGTAGATCATCCCACGTGCAACAATAAACACACAAAATATGTTTTGTAGCACAGTTAATTAGACTTAAAAAGAACCTTTACTGAACTGACAAAAATAGGTTAATTGCAATCGCAGTTAAATAATATTGATCATTTGCAACTACTAACGTTATCTAACCTCGCAAAACTTTCAGATGATCTCATTAACACTTCATTGTGTTTTGAAAAACGTACAAAACAAACGTACAACCATAAAAATACGAAAGCAAATGCGTAAAATGAAATAATATTAGTTTAAAGGTCACCGAAAGGGAGTGCGCGTTCCAATGCTTCAAAACCGCGCACTGAATATATAATGTTAAAAGTGAACTTGGCGTTGGTTGGCGAACAAAACGATCGTTTGTTTGCTGTACCGGGTTCTCACCCCCATCCCGAGGAGTAGGTCCGCCCCTCCCCTGCTGGAGGTCACAAATTGCGTTGAACGTCGGAATTGCATGTCGCGGCATCCGAGAACCTTTGACCAACATCAAGCGGGTCTCGGATGTCACGCGCTTCATTTTTCATTGAACATCACCACAGCCACAGTTGTTATCAGTTAAAACAGTGGACTGGAAGGATGAGATCAAACCTTCAGACTGTAGGGGTTTTTTCTACAAAGAAAATGTCGGTTCAGAGGACCATACAATTGTTGGCAATCGTCGTGATAGCATCATCAGCAATGGGGAAGACTCATCTCATCGCCAACGACACCAAACGATACGGGGATTATGGCGTATAAAAGGCGAACTGCTCATTACAGCGTATCGTTTATGTTGGCGAGTTAGCGAGACATGAGCACTTGAGATGCTGATGACGATCCCCAGCAGTCCGGTCACTTGTTGGGGGTGCGGCGTACAAAAAAAAAACGCTCCACAAATTTGCTCCACTTGTGTGCGTTAGTGTGCGTTCGATAAATAAGGCGATAAATTGAGAAAAAAAGAGACTCAACCTTAATCGGCTTGTTATTGAAATGGGTAAGGCGCCCGTACTATGACGCATCGAGATCTTATTCGCGTATCGAATATCTCTGTACATTTGAGCCAGCATTGAGGGAGTTCTATTTCATTGAGCTTTCCAAGTTCCGGTTAGTTGATTCGTTCGTTCACAGTCTGCAATGTACCTAAATGCGTCCAGCCCGTCGAATGAGGTTAATGCCGACTCACAGGTGTACACACTAGCGTCCCATCCCTATATCCGTTGATAACAGTTGCAAAATAAGGGTAGGTCTTGTGAGATACGATCAGACCCTTTTCCTTTCG
>KZ061653.1:215938-268407 GCA_002091835.1 Anopheles maculatus
GGGGGGAGAAAAGATCAACTTCATCTTGCCTTTCATCCATTCATCCATCTCATTGCTCACATTGGTATGTTTATCCACGCGAGTTTCCCTTTTGTGCAGAAGAGGAAAAGATGTTCTCGCTGGATCGAATTTTCCCGCTTGCGAACAGGCGAATTGACCTCCCGCGAACTAAATGTCCGATCGTGCTTGGTGCGTACTAAAAATAGCTCCCACCCACCCCGTAGGGTATGGAATCGCTTTGGAAGGGATTGATATTTTGGGGGTTGATTGGTTGACAAACTGTAGAAGAAGTGGGGACAGTCGCGCGCGCAGTCTGTCGCGTCGTTAGGGCGTTAGCGCGTGTGTTGTGGTCCATTCACTTTTCGACTGTTTTGTGCCCTGTCGGCTAATGAAAGACACCATTCGCACAGTTCATTCAAGTAAACGGTTCGCTTCGGCTTGGTTCATCGACACGCTCTGTCGTCTATATACACGATCGTCCGCTTGTTGGTCAGTGCTGAGAGGTGAGGGAACGTACTCTATACATACCCCCCATACACACACGCATGTTGTGTGGGGCAGGTTTATGCTGATGTTGCCGTATGGGGCGTGTGTGTGATGAGGAGGAGGTGGTAGAGATAAAGTGCCGTTGTTGGTGGTTGTTTCGGTGAATGCGTTCGCGCTGGGAGCGGCTGTGGTTGTGTGCCTTCGATAGCTCAGTTGGTAGAGCGGTGGACTGTAGAAAGCGTTGTAAACAATACACACACAACACAAAAATAGTAGTAATCCATAGGTCACTGGTTCAAATCCGGTTCGAAGGAGAGTGAGAAATCTTTTTTTTTAATTAATTACTATCTGTGACTCTGTAACATAAACACATCAAGACGGGCAGGCTGTCTATGTTTACAGGTGAGAAATACTAGGTGTAAGGGTGCTTCTTTTTATGTTCTCAGTCCCCACCGGAAACGAAACAGTTGCCGTGTTTGTCGTGTTTGTTTAGCGCAAGCATAGGCTTCTCGCGGCCATATCGGATGATTCATTTCGCATTCTGCTCACATCTGTTTCGCGTACCAAGTGAAGTTTGTTTATCGATTTGTTGCGTCTCGATGTTGTGGTTTGTTAGGAGTTCTCGGTTCTCGCTTTACAAAAAAAACGGTACGTTCCCATTCCCGCCGATTTCGTCGAATCTGAACACAGAAAGTCGCAGAAATTATGTCATCGCGTTGTGCCGTTGTCCGAAGAGAAACCAACCCTCCAACGTTCCGGAAACCCGATCATATATGTGTGTGTGTGTGTGTGGGTTAACTCATTTCGATGAATTGCCACTAAAGCTCCCAACCCCATTGTTCACCATAAATATGCCATCCCTCGTACGACGCGGCAACCTACACGGCGACATCCGAGATCCAATAATCCATTCATGCTAGCCATCTCTTTCTTATGTTTCTTTTTGCGCGCTTCGGTCGGGGTTCGGCGGACAACAGAGATGGCGAAGGCGTTGGTTCACGCTCAAGCAGGGTGAGCTGCCCGGTCAGTTCTTTCTCGAGTACTACACCGACCGCAAATGCCGCAAGCTGAAGGGCATCATCGATCTGGACCAGTGCGAACAAGTGGACGCTGGGCTGCGGCTCGATCGGCAGAAGGAAAAGTACGCACACATGTTTGATGTGAAAACGCCAACCCGTACGTACTATCTGGCCGCGGACACCGAGGAAGACATGCGGGGTTGGGTGAACTGTATCTGTCAGGTGTGCAGCCTGCAGGAAACGCAAACCGTCGATGATCGGCCATGTACGTATATAACCACACGCCCCGAAATGAACGTGATTTTTAATCGATTCGTTTTATTTTTACTTTCTTTTAGACTATAATATCGGCGCAATCAATATGGCCGATGCGATCAATATGGCGGACACGGTAGTCGAGACGAGACCACCGGCAAGATCAGCTACCAGCAATGGTGCAGTAACAGCAACGGAAACGGACGTGTCAAACGAAACCGAAACAACTATGCTGAATCATTCGGTTGCGGGTGAAGTGAGCGTGGAACAGTCACAGCACCAACAGCACCAGCAGCAGCAGCAGCAAAAGCGTACGCCAGCAGCGTACAACCCGTACGGCACGTATCAGAACGAGGAAATGATGGGCTTCCGTTCGATGGATTACACCAACCGCGAGACGATCATCTGCGAAGCGAAGCTCGGCCAGCCCGCATCGAACGCGGCCGAAGCGTACTCGAATCTGGACATCATTATCGAACGGTCCCAGTCACTGCGCGGTAAACCGACGTCGAAAAGCGGCACTGAACCGTCATCATCCGCTACCGCTACAACAAACGGTATTGGAGCTAGCAGCAGTGGCAGTCCCATGGTCCATCATATGCGAACACAATCACTAAACATCGAGCAGCAGCAGCAGCAGCAGCGCAGTGGTAAGAAGATCCCAGAGAATCTTAAACTAAACGAGCGCACCCCATCGACGAGCGCGTTCGATAGTGGACCGGAACAACCATCCCCAGCGCTGAGCACCTCGTCCGGCCCTTACATACCGATCAGCGAGTGTTATTCGGGCAGCCCCGTAACACCGTTAAACTCGCTCGATCCACGGTTCTACGAGACACCGCGCAGCCACACCAACATCGGCTTCAATCTCGTCAACAACGAGCAACCGTACTCACCAAAGAGAAACAATGTCGGTGGTGGACAGCTGGCAGCATCATCCGGTGGCCCTTCGTCGCTTGTGATGGGTTCGGGTGGTTCCGGGAAAACGGGAGCAGGATTACCGATATGTAGCGGTAAATCAAGCCCATCCGATTCGGAGAGAGTATTTACGGACGACGAATGGACGGCAGCTTCACCGGGCGATACATCGCGTGGTGGAAGAGAGGCTGCCAATGGGGGTCGTGGAGGAGCGGCTGGCGCCATGGGTGGAACGATCGATAGAAGCACACGGCCGTCGGATAGCTCGATCGAGAATGATGCCGTCGGGTGGACGTATGTGCAGCGCTTTTCCAAAGTGCCCAACACGACCGAGGAAAAGCAACAGGTGCAGCAGGTGCAAGGCGCAGCTAGCGGCAGTGTACCGGCTGCCGGTGCACCACCGAGACCACCGAAGCGTGCGAGCATGAACTTGGAGGGGATCGAAAAGTGAGTTCGATTGGAGTTTGTGGGAAATGTTTTTTTCAGTGGGACAGTCGCTAATGAATGAACATTTTTCGTTACAGAACAAAGGATCTTATATCTTCCGATACGGAGAATGTTTCGCCTGCTATCGGACCGAGAGAAGCTAGTGCGGTATTTATCAAGCTTTTTTTAGATAAGCTAGCCGGACATGTTTTACTGTGTTTTTTATTTATCTTTGTAGCATATCGAACAATTCTACGATATTCCACGGTCTCATCAGCATCCGTACACTGGCAGTAGTAGTATGCATCTACCGGATGGGGATTTGCTCTCACCGCTTAGTCAGTGTGATCTGGTCGCTTCCAGCACACCGAACCTGATCAGTGATTTCGTCGGTGGTACGGGTAGTCAGTGTGGAACGCTCGGACGTCCGCGACCACATTGCTACACGAACGCAGCACCGACGAAGGTGGAGGGCAATGTGTTTAGATTTGATTTCAGCGAGCAGGTATGTATCTTAGCGGGTTATCCTTAAACCATTTCAATCTTAAAACACCAAAGTTCTGTTGAAAATCACTTAAAATTATTCAATTTTTCAATAGACTACTGCAATGTCATTCATGTTGCGTCAAATTCACTAAAAATGTCGATAAACGCAAGAAGTAATATGCTTTTCCTTTAATTTTGACAACAAACTATCCCGTAGTAGTTAGCAAGGTTCTGTGCGAAAAAGTTCACGGCCAAATATAATATTAAAATACAGTGTAGAATTGGTTTACACGCTTTTCTGTGAGAACCCGCGTTCATGGCAAAGCCAAACGGTCTTGCGAAAAAGGTCATCGAAAGGGAGTGCGCGTTCCAATGCTTCAAAACCGCGCACTGAATATATAATGTTAAAAGTGAACTTGGCGTTGGTTGGCGAACAAAACGATCGTTTGTTTGCTGTACCGGGTTCTCACCCCCATCCCGAGGAGTAGGTCCGCCCCTCCCCTGCTGGAGGTCACAAATTGCGTTGAACGTCGGAATTGCATGTCGCGGCATCCGAGAACCTTTGACCAACATCAAGCGGGTCTCGGATGTCACGCGCTTCATTTTTCATTGAACATCACCACAGCCACAGTTGTTATCAGTTAAAACAGTGGACTGGAAGGATGAGATCAATCCTTCAGACTGTAGGGGTTTTTTTTCTACAAAGAGAATGTCGGTTCAGAGGACCATACAATTGTTGGCAATCGTCGTGATAGCATCATCAGCAATGGGGAAGACTCATCTCATCACCAACGACACCAAACGATACGGGGATTATGGCGTATAAAAGGCGAACTGCTCATTACAGCGTATCGTTTGTGTTGGCGAGTTAGCGAGACATGAGCACTTGAGATGCTGATGACGATCCCCAGCAGTCCGGTCACTTGTTGGGGGTGCGGCGTACAAAAAAAAAACGCTCCACAAATTTGCTCCACTTGTGTGCGTTAGTGTGCGTTCGATAAATAAGGCGATAAATTGAGAAAAAAAGAGACTCAACCTTAATCGGCTTGTTATTGAAATGGCTAAGGCGCCCGTACTATGACGCATCGAGATCTTATTCGCGTATCGAATATCTCTGTACATTTGAGCCAGCATTGAGGGAGTTCTATTTCATTGAGCTTTCCAAGTTCCGGTTAGTTGGTTCGTTCGTTCACAGTCTGCAATGTACCTAAATGCGTCCAGCCCGTCGAATGAGGTTAATGCCGACTCACAGGTGTACACACAAGCGTCCCATCCCTATATCCGTTGATAACAGTTGCAAAATAAGGGTAGGTCTTGTGAGATACGATCAGACCCTTTTCCTTTCGACTATAAATCTATCGCACGCACACGCAAACGTACTTCTCGACCTGGGTGGGCTCGATCCACCAGCGACGGAACCGGATCATCACCGAGGGAGAGTCTCCCATCTCGCAGTGGGTCCACCAGAGCTATGGCAGGTCCGGCCACAAGATCATAGGGCGAAAAAGCCGCACTAGTGAAGAAAAAGAGGAGGCACGAGATTCACTGCGTGATCGTTTCTCGTATTTCGACAACCTTCAATGTTGCCGGGTGTGTTTCCTCTCGCGTGTGTGTGTGTGTGTGTTTTTGTAGTTTCTTAAATACACGGATATTATGATGGGTATCTAATTAGATGGGTTTGCTTCTTTTCGGGTTAGATCGAGATTGGATAGAATAGAGAGTCGGTCGGTTGGTGGGATGTTGATGGTGGGAAAATTGGGAAGTTGATCGACCACAACAGAACAGCGTTTCACATACAGAAATAGGCTAATTTTCCTACCGTAAGTCGTGGAAACATGTTTCCATTGCATTAGGAGCATTAAGCACAGAACGTTAACACCGGTAGTAACCTTCTAATCTAATTTAAAACAACAATTATCTACAATTTACAGGTTTACGAATAAGTTTCCAAATGTCTGAGGCTTTACAATGAAAACAATTGTTTGAGGAAATTGTACCATGTTCACGAGTGTATTCTAATTTGTCTTTAATATACATATTACTCAACATATTGTACACTGAACACAAAAACTTGTGCTAAAAAAATATTTTTTGAGACTGATTTTAAGCGCTTTTTAAACTTTATGAATAAAATTTCGTGCCTGATTTCAAACTCTTTCCGTATTCTATACCTAATATTTGTAGTATAATGTTTCATCTCGCAATCAGTTTTGAGTATAAAAATAATTCTTTTACCTCATTTTAATCACTCACGATCAATTTATATATTGATCACTTGCTGCACCATAAGCTTTTAAAAATAAACAGTACAAACAATTTCTGTAAATGATTATAACTTGATCAAAATCATGATTGAAAAACAAACATATGAATATAGTTTTACCCACAGATATGATAGCTTTAAACATAACAATTTATGTTATCTTTTATTGCTTGAAATGTATTAGTGGCTTCTGATATTCTAAAACATAGAAACTTATTTGTCAACCCAATACTTTCAGTCTCTTAACCGAAGTATAAAAAATCCCTGGGGTACAATATGCCCAATGCAAAAAGTCTTTATGATACTGTAATAATATAAATTCGGTAACATTTGGTGTCATTCTGTGTTTCTTCACATTTTAGCTTCAAACCCAGGCGAATATCCCATCCAATCGAGCTATCATTTGTTCTGTGATCGTGCTTGCCATGCTTTAACCGTGGTGTTAAACGCAGCAGCGCCTACTTTATAAGAAACCAAACAAAAAAACAGCACCAGCACCCCCTTTTTCCCGATCATGATGATGAGTCTTCTTGTACCGCACACGGAGGAACCAGTGCGTGCGGTCAAGGTCGGCACAGTCGGCAGTTTGCCATATTCCGGAGGCGTGCAAATCCTCGCGAATCGACCAAATACAAAACGGTGGGGGTAGTTGTGATTGGAAAGATGAAAGAGGAGCCATAAAGGGGGGAAAGGTGGATGGGTAAGCGAATATTAAATATATGCTGGTGACTCACCGCACGCCAGATACGTTTCGTTGGTGGCGATTTGATGAGCCAGCCTTCGTGGTAGACCTCTTTATTCGTTGTCGCCATCTGGGTTTACTGACTGGCGGTGGAACTGCTGCGCGTCGAAGAGGATAATAATTCTACAATAGCCGAGTGTGTGTGTGCGTATATGGCAGACCGGCCACCCGTCTGCGCGGATTCTGCTTTCACACGTTCTTCTTTCTGCGGGTCGCCTTTCCTTAAATGTCGCCTTAAGATGTTTGGGATGTCCGGGATGTCACCGCTGCTATTGCTTGCTGTTGCTGCATTTGGGCAACGAAATTTGCTTCGTTGCTTATTCTTTCCTACCGCGTATTATTGCTTTGCTTTTCCGCTACGCTATAGGCCTTTCGGAATGGATTGTCCCAAATTCGCACCTTCGATTTTGTGGAGCGTCGTCAGCTTTCAGAGCTTTGGAGCTAGTTTCGTTCTAATCGACCACCATCGACCATTGATCGATTGGCGGCGACCACATCATTATTATAATTATGTTTTTATATTCTGACGCTTGGTCGTTGCTTTTTCGTCTTCTACAGGCACTTGGGTGTGTGTGTTTGTGTTGCTGCTGCGGTTGGATTCAGTAGGGAGTTGTTTCTTTTCTAGTGCCGGGTGCTGCCGTCCACGCCCATCATCGTCACCCGGGGACAGCGAACAGGTCGATTTGTTTGCGATGATCTTGTTCTGTCGATTAATCTCCCCCTTTTCGAACTTCCTTCACCTCCAATGCTCGCTCGGAGTAGGCTGTGCGATGTAGCAACCGATGGTGATTCGCAAGACCTGCTGGAATGGTGGTGGTGGTGTTGTTGTTGATTCATGCGCTAAATATGCATACACAAACAAACTGCTTCAGAACGAACCCGTGACACAGCCCGGCCCGGATTGCACCACCGCTCCGGTCCGCTTACAATGGATTCTTTTATCAATCGCCTCTTTCTAGATCCAGACACAATGCTCGCGTCACACAAAGGCACCAACTGAATGCCGTTTTCACTGTCTGTAGGGTTGCGATCGATGCAATAAATCCCTCCGGGTCTTTGGCGATGAAACGGATGGAGACACTTGCTAGCTCGAGCTTGATAAGCCCGGTCGATGGCCGCAGTCGGACAAGGCCGGGCGGAAACGGTGCTAGAAGGTCCGGGGAATGTGTCGAACCGAAACACACTCGATAACGTGTGATAAGTGCGGAATTATCTTACACAACAGAACAACACCGAGCAAAACGGGATAGCGTACACTTTTGGGCAATGGAAGAAAAATATTTCTTTTTGTGAACAGACGCAAAAAAAAACAACGGAAATGATCACTATGGAATAAGCGGTTGTGTTACAGAGATTTTGCCGCACGTCTGACTGATCCGCCGTATTCGATTACATTTTCACCACATACAGAGAACACGGTTTCGTTCACAAAACGAGTATTACAAACGAGCTTTAATTTACACAAATTGATCGAATTTTAACGATCGTTCGACATCTAGAAATCCTCACTAAGCGCACAACAGAATGTAAAATCACACAGCACGGGAATTATGTTTGAGCAAACAATTTCGATCAACAATCGCGGAACACAGAACGAGAACGATCAAATTGCCCCCGGATGCAGCGGAATTAGCTTCCAGCGAGTGTGTGTGTATGTGGTGTGGAACAACCAACAATGACGATGATGGCCGATGTAATGCCACCCCACCGTATGCTGCAGCCAAGATGTCCGAGCTTTCTTTTCTGGGGGCGACGGTTTTGTACGGTGAACGGTTAACTGAACATTTCTACATCGATTAGTGGATAACGAAAACGCTAGCGAACGCTATGTTTGGGAATTAAAACACACCGCACAATTAACAGCAAACATTATATGAACTTTTCAGAACATTTATGCACTTTTCTGCCCCTGCTGTTTGACAACAACCAGTTTTGGTGCTGAAGAGCCGCAGGTTTATAGGGTGCGGTTCTGTACTTGCACATTCAGCAATGTTGGTGAGACCGTTTCAAACCTGTTTGCTTTTTAATATTGTTGTTAACAATCAGGAAAGCTTATATTTACATTTAATATTGTGTAATTTTGAATATTTTCGACCAATCCTCAAATAAGAAATATCGAAAATCTACCCCAAAACAAAAATCTTTATTCGTTTGGGGTTATCGATTCGTTTCCGAAGGGATTGTGAGGATTTGTTTACATCTTACACAATCTACTGTCACTTTGCTCCGCCTCTGCCTTTGCTCGTGCTACATTCTAAATAACCACGATGGTACACCACTTTGTTAAATAACATGTTTTACCGGTAAAAAGGTATCTTTTTCTATCTGTGGTTTGAAAAGAAGCTTCCACCAACCATGGCTTTTGTGATACGGTTTGCCAAAGCCGTCAGGAACAACTGGAAGAAATCGACCGTCTTCGCAAGTGCCCTCGCGTATGGCGTGTCGTACTCGAACGAGAAATATGAGTAAGTTCTAGTGGATTATTGCATCAAATTGCTGTTTAAATATCGATCTACGTTATTACTGTGTTACAGAATCAAACAGCTAATGCGACACTATTGCTCGGAAGCGTCACGATACGGAGATGTAAAGATAAGCCTAAACCAACGACCACCGAAAGTGTTGGTGCTTCTCAACCCAGCCGCAAATCGGAAATCATCTGAAGAAGATGTTAGTAATCGAAAATAGCCACATAAAAAAGGGTTATAAATAGTAATTTATTCATGATTCTTTCAGTTTCACAACTACTGCGAACCGATTCTTCATCTCGCTGGCTTTGAGGTGGATGTTGTTAAAACCGACTCCGAAGGACACGCTCGCAGATACGTTGAAGAGCTAGCCAACCTTCCCGATGCGTTGATTGTCGGCGGTGGTGATGGAACCCTGTCGGAGGCAGTTTCCGGTATGAAACGTCGCCAGGATGGTGCCCAATGTCCGATAGGCGTGCTACCGCTCGGCCGTACCAACACACTCGCCATGAAACTCTTCTCCGCGGAAGGTGCCAAGAATTCCGATCTAGAAAATGTTCGCACCATGGCCAACGCGGCGTATGCGGTTATTGCTGGTAAGAAGGAAAAAACGGACGTGATGCGCATCGAGGTGCTGCCTAGTGTGGCGGATGAAAGTCCACCGGAAAAGCCAGTGTACGCTGTCGGGGCACTGCAGTGGGGTGCTTTCCGGGACATACTGGCGCTGAGGGATAAGTACTGGTATACGGCTTCGTTGCGAGATTACACCGCGTTCCTTTTCAATGCTTTCGATGGAGCACACACGTGGAATTGTAAGGCAAAGATTGCGTACACGGAACCGTGCAGTGGGTGCAGCAATTGCTACAAAGATATGGACGATCAATGGGCAGCTGCGAAAAAGTTGGAACAACAGCCACGCAGATGGTGGTCGATGTTTGTGCCACGCTCTAAAACCGCTCCCAAGATAGATTACACTAAAATCATCAACGAACGGTGCTCCGTTCGGCATGAGCTGGAGGTGGATCCTTCGGAACTTGTAATCAAAACAGGCAACGTAGCGGTGGAAGAAAAAAATAGCGAAAAGAGTGAGGAATCAACAAAGCTGGAAGTGCTCGTCGGAGAGCAGGCAGATTCAAGCTTTAGCTTCATCGGCGAAAGCTGGGGACGAGTGAAGAGTCGGAAGTTCTTCGACTGCCCTTCCAATGATAGCATCAACGTTCGTACGGTGGAGCTTTTGCCGGAACGATTAAAGGTAGAAGAAAGCGACCCGGAACTGTACTACTCCATCGACAATGAGGCTTACGAGGTGCGTCCCGTGAGGATAACGCTGGTACCGAAGGCGGTAGAAATATTTACCTTCTAGAAGCAATAAACAACAACTAGCGAAGGAATCGAATCAGGAGTATGCGTTTAGCGACAAAAAGCTTGTCTATTTAATATTAAACAGATTGTACATTTGATAGCAGCATTTACACAGCATATTCCGCACCAGCCACACGTTCGTCCGTGATCCAGTTGATCAGCCAAACACTGCCCTCCTGGTCGAACCAAAGAATGGAAATGAGCAGAGCATTAAACAGCCCAAGAACAATGCCACCGATCACGTCCAGAATGTGGTGGCGGTAGAGAATGAGGCGAGAAATGCACAGAGCTACCGTCCATGCAAGCAATGGTGGCCACAGCACAATCATCACCGGATCGAGCACAATCAGGAACGTCGTAATAAACACACCACGTGAAACATGGCCCGAAGGAAAGCTAAATTTGTCCGGACCGAAACAGAGCGGATCATCGTTTATAGCTGGCCGGCGGCGACGTGTTGCTGCCTTTATGACCGCCACCATCACAATATCCGTCAGCAATCCAATGAACAGGTTCACCTGCATCTGATACCATTCCGGTTTATCGATCATCCAGCAGAACGCCAACCATCCCGCCAGCCAAGCGATACCATGGCACGAATACTCCAGCACCTTGCAGTGCGTTCGCAGTGAGCGTAGTGGCACAAAGTTCAGCATAAAGCTGACAAACTGTTTCGTCATAACGACATCCCATTCGAGAAGCTTTTTCAGTGCCGGCGGTATATTTCTTCCCTCCTCGAGGCGCGTTTTCGAGTCGACCTGGTGTGGGGATGAAAAAAGGAGAAAGTGGTTAAAAAATGGTAACGAACCAATAACCTGAAAATCAATTTTCTTTCACTTACACTTTCACCCATGTTGGCACTGATTGAAATTCTTAAAAATAAATATCGTTCTGGCTGCTGGCTGATGACGATGTGACACGATATGACGTAGTTTCAGGACGTACTTATATGTACCAGGGCTGCGATGCACAGCTGGGAAGCTGACTGATTGTCTGTGCAAAGATACGATAGTGACGGACTAGCGAGGGCACAGATTATGCACTTTTATCTGCTGCTCCTTCCTATCGGCCACATTTATCAGCTGCACAAATTTTCCGTTTTCGTATTCTCTTTTCTTTGGTTCTTTGGCGAATGGAAGGAAAAATAAACACAGCTGACAGCGGGTGCGCTTGTTGTGACAGCATGCGTTCCCTTCAGAAACGGGTACAGTTTTATGATGTGATATTTAAAATCATGATTCATCGGCTTGTAAAACAATTTTAGTGCGATTATTGTGCTTATTTCATTAAAAATAAAACGGAAAAGAGTTTCACGTACTATTCCTTGCGCTGAATAAGGGGACGATGCAGAAAATCAACACTTGAATGAGACCAAACGTGTTGATGTTTACAAACGGGACCGGTTTCTGAACGTCATCGTCAACCGCGTATTTACGTGTTTTTCCACGCGGTTCTGCATCAGAAAACTATTTCAAAAACGTATTTATTTTCAGTAGTATTTCTCATCAACGCGGTTTATTTTCGTTCTTTTTTCCCTCTGCCAAGGTGTGAGTATCCGTTGTGGAATATTAATCATTCATTGAGCAAAAAACTTACCTTTTCCTCTTACTCATCACCGAAGGTGCCGAACACGATCACGCAAGATCCTTCAAACCACCACAGCGGAGCGAGAGATTTTCACTTACCGCGCAAGATCGGTGAAAAACGCAACGCGACCGCTTCACGATCACGAACACAGCTTTAAACGGTGGCGTGAACAGTTTCCCTCTCGTAGACGACGAAGATCGGCTCCAACTGTATAAGCAACAGCTGCTCGTGCGGATAGCAGTCAGTTTTTCACACGCATCCGGCACGGATAGTATCTTTCGGTCGGTGTTTGGTTTAAATTGCCGGAGAGCTCGACGATTCGGATTTGCCGGCACATAGCATAGAACGGAGTGGCCCCGGAGTGAGAAGGAAAACAAACGATTGGACGCGCGTTTAAGCACTTAGCAGTGCACGTACTTTCATCACCATTGGTGCCAGCAATCGAATAATGGACGATTCCATTGACGAGGAGGTGATTTCGGGTGGCTCTACCATTACCGTCGAGTTCAGGTGAGCGTGCGTCACAGATGAAATGTGGCTGCTGCCGTCATCCAGTGGGTCATCCATATTTCGAAAGCAAAAAACCATTCCTACGCGTGTCATTTCCCACTGTGCTCGTGTTCTATTCGCTTTCTTGCCGTCCGAAATGACCGAGTTTGTTTCATTTTTATGTGTTTTTATTTTCCATTCTCCCGCTTAACCAAATCCCAGTGGAGGTGCGGAAACTCTTTTCGGTGGTGTGAAGGAACACATCGTACCGTTGGATGGATCAAAAATAGGTAAGTATGTGTGTATGAGTGTCCCTCACTATGCCGCGTCTCGTAAGAGGTTGTTTGAAGGTGTTTTTTTTTCTTCTAAATGTTAACGCATAATTTTTCGTCTCTTTGTTTTTGATTGGGTGGGCGTAGTACTGCTCGAGGAAATGCTCCGATGGCTGAGGGACAATCTGCTGACAGGTGATGCCAATCTGTTCCTCCAGGATCAAACCGTGCGACCCGGCATCCTGGTCATGATTAACGATACCGATTGGGATCTGATGGTAAGCAGATGAAGCAAATCCGAGTTGCCTCCTTTTTTACTTCTGTGCCTTACAAGATTGTACGATCGTTTCCATCCTTTTCGTTTTTTTCCTACACGCAGGGTGAAACCGAGTACATCCTTCAGCCTGGCGATCATATTCTCTTCATTTCCACCCTTCATGGCGGATAAGCACCATGGTCGGGAAAGATACCTGTGATAAAACTACTTTCTACTTTTACTACTGATACTGCAGATCGTACTGCTAATACTACTACTACTACAACTACTGCTCGCTTAAAAGCACAGATTAGAGCGCAGCGATGTTTAAGATTGGTTCTTAGCGTTAAGAGTGAACTGGCTTTCCTTCTCGGTTCTATTCCCCTTCCTGTCCGGCACAGGTTCATGCGCAAAACAAAAGGACAAACAGTTAATCCAACACCGTCCGCGATGATCAAGCCTGCGTAAGAGGATGCGCCGTTGCTGATAATAGAAAAGCGGCTTGTCAGGTTTTTTTTGTTTTGGTGAGGCAAAAGAAAAAGTACGAAGCTTCGAGAGTTGTAATACGCTAGAGAGCCAATTGATTAAATGATGTAAGCATTAAGGGAGACAGAGATAACGGGGGATAAGAAACAGAAGAGAGAGAGAAAAAAAAAACAAAATTAACCCATTTGATTTGATCTGTTTTTTATTCTATTACGTTCGGTAATGCTAAGCAGATCACTGCTGTGTACTTCTTCTGTTTCTGTACCGATACGTAATCGTTGCCGGTCGGCAGTTTCCCACAAGCCAGGGGAAGCTTGTTTCTGTTTTTGTACCTCGTTTTTATTTTGTTTATGATTATCGTGCTAAAGATGTGTGAGAGACAGAGAGTGTGTGAGCCTAGAGCTCGTGTGAGCGAGAGTGTTAGGCAAATGAAAAGGTAATGGAAAAAATATACCCAATATAAGTTGATTACTTCATCCTTGTTTGTGTGATTTCCTTCTCACTGCGCCACCCGGAGACGGTGCCGGTTTTGGATAATTCATCGGTTGTCGGTCGTGTTTTTGCGTAGGTTTGCTCGGTTCTAAGAATTCTGCATCTGTTTTCCATAGATTATCTTACGCCCCTGTAGCTCGTTTATCTTGTACGCGGATGTGGAACTTGAAACATTGTTTAAACGAAAAAAAAAGAAGCAGAAATACGGTAATGTCCTTGTTGTGTTCCCAAAGTGTTGTCCGGCAATTTAGACGATCGACAAAGCACGTCACACCGATCAGGAGGCAGCGTAAGTGTGCCTCTCGCTTAACGCGCAACGGCGTTACGGGTGTAAACGATCGGAAAGAATTAGGTGCGAGATTGGGCAGTAGTAAGGAAGGAGTTTTAAAAATAACCTTCCCGACGTGAGGGGGAGAGAACCAAACTTTTTGGAGCAGAATGTTTTGCATTGTGTGTGTGTGCTTGGAGTGGAAAAACACCCCGAGTAAGAAACGACGACGCTTCGAGATCTCCTGTCAGCGTACACGTGAAAATTTGGACGTACGTTTAGTGTAGGATGTGGTACGGGGGTATACATTTTGGGGCAACACGATTTATTTGCCAAACAAAAGTTACACGAATGTTGTTGTTGTGTTGGGGTTAGTGTGAATCGTGTGGGCAGTAGTGGCAGCAAAATAGTTTATAGTGGGCAAATGCTCAACTCGATCGCAGGCCCCACCGTTTGGATGCTTTGACGGGCGTTAAATTTATTATTCGCGAAAATTAAAAACGCTGGGGGTAAAAAATAAAGGAACGCTTCTTCCTGTCAGCTGTCCCGGTCTAATTGGATGTGAAACCGACGGTTTATGGTTCTGTATGGATGATCTATTTTCGCTGCGGATGATTTACCGGCGTTGCAGGCATTTAAGGGAAATGTGCAATGTGCAGTGTAAAGTAGGTGAGCTAAATAACGTCTTCATTTCATTGCTGGCCTGGTAAGAAAAAAAACTGTTGTTTGATTTCAGGAAGTAATTTAGCGAGCCGAACCGAGCGCTTCCCGGAACATTTAATCTGCCTTCCGGCTCTGTCTGCTGTCTTCAATCAGTCGTGATCCTGCTCATCACCGCCAGACAATCGCGATCGCGGCTTTGATCTGGGGCCAAAAACATTATGTTATGCGGGCATGATTTGACCCTTTCTTCAAAGCGGATCTATCACGCCAATCACCGTCTCGATCTGATCAGTACGACCGATGCGTCTGGCAGCAGAACATACCGTCCTCCCCGACGGTTGCCCTTTCAACCGTTTTACCTTTTTTCAAGTTCAATGAAATTACAACCCAGCGATTCAGATGCACGGCTTAAGATAAACATTTACGAGAATAGGAGGAGTTTGTAGTAATGAAAGCCGGGTGAAGCGATGATGCGACGACGACTACGACGACGGTAGGTACGGCTTTGGTTCCACCGAGTAATAGCGGTGGTCTATTTTTAGAAAAACTTCAAATCACCTTTGTACCAACCACCCCGACCAATGTTTCCTTACGTCTTCCGAGTGCGGACTTACGCTCGATTTCATCGCGAGCTGCACAAACCAAAAACCCCGAAGGCAAAACGCATTGGTGCGGTCACCGCCGGACCACTGTCGGGTGAGGTACGATTTATTGCAGCTACGATAAATTCGACTGTATAGACTCGGCAACTTAAAAATAGTACACCGTGTGTACCGCCGTTTTGGCATTGATTTGGATTGGGGTGTGTGTTGTACGTGGGGTTTACAAAGAACCTCTTGTGGGGAGTGGGTTTTCCCCAATTTGCATCCATACATCCATCCGCAAGTGGTGGTTTGCTGCACAAGAGAGGGATGTTGTTTTTCGTCAACGGCAGCAGATAAAGGAAGCCCGTTGGTTTGAATTTGTCTTCCAGTTTTGCTTTTTTTTCGCCACCTTTTTTCCCTGTACGATCCGAACCGAACATGTTGATAAATATATCATCATGTGACATAATTTGTACAGTAAACAACATTTATCTTCATCCTTTAAAAATACATCCGCCCGGGAATGCACGACACAATGTAATGTGCAATACGTTGATGAGCCTTCCCGACGTCGATTGCAGGCAAGTTGGCTATTTAGTGGGCATTGTTGAGATGTTTCGCATAGTTGTGTCGTAAGGTACTGGTACTACACATTCTTCTTTGCCGCATTGGTACAACGATGGCACACGCCAACCATTCCTTCCTGCATTTTTTTTCGCCTCCTTTCTCTGTCTTGTGTGAACATGCACACACACGGCGGGCACATTGTACGCGTGTCACCCCGGAAGTCCTGTACACCGACAGTACCGACTATTGACAGGTTTGCTTTTTTTTTCGCCACCTTTTTTTCCTGTACGATCCGAACCGAACATGTTGATAAATATATCATCATGTGACATAATTTGTACAGTAAACAACATTTATCTTCATCCTTTAAAAATACATCCGCCCGGGAATGCACGACACAATGTAATGTGCAATACGTTGATGAGCCTTCCCGACGTCGATTGCAGGCAAGTTGGCTATTTAGTGGGCATTGTTGAGATGTTTCGCATAGTTGTGTCGTAAGGTACTGGTACTACACATTCTTCTTTGCCGCATTGGTACAACGATGGCACACGCCAACCATTCCTTCCTGCATTTTTTTTCGCCTCCTTTCTCTGTCTTGTGTGAACATGCACACACACGGCGGGCACATTGTACGCGTGTCACCCCGGAAGTCCTGTACACCGACAGTACCGACTATTGACAGGTCAGATCAGGTCGGACTCGGAAGACGCTCGTTTACTGGTACGCTCGGTGAATGTCGTACACTGACCATGATCGGAGATGACGGATGAGCTTGGTGTGAGATGGTTGGTTGGTTGGTGGTGTAACGTGTGCTCACGCCACCCAAAAGTAGGACAACCGTTTGCGGAGAGGCGTGTAATGAAAGCAGCGTACCACTTCAAGGTTGCTTGTATGCAAATTGACCGTAGCGGGATAATACCTCCACCATCACCACCACCGCCTTTGACCCCTGGAGTGTGACGGGGGGAAAAAACAAAACATCAACACAACCACGGCGTGCGGGCGTGTGAATATTGCCATCTATTAGTGCCGGCGCACGGAGTGCCCTTGAGCTGCCAAACCGCGTGAAGCGATTGTTTGTTTCCTTTTCGGTGGAAATGATGGGCCGAAGGACGGGCGATTCGATTTGCGAAATGGGACCGCTGGATGTAGGATGAGTTGCATCGAGTTTGTGTGTTAATGAGTCGATTGTTTGGGCTTTTCTCTTTCTTTATTGTGAATTTCGCGTATATCGCTGTTTTATAAAAAAATATTATTATTTTTTAAATACTTAAACATAAATTTAAATGATGATCGTGGACAATACAGTACAAAACTAATCTTTATGACCTTATAGGAATACATATTGGGGATCAGGTACGAAGGGCACTGGACAGAAAATACAATGAGAAAGACATGAGCGTAGCCAGTGCATCGCTGTAAGCGACAAGCACAGCGACGACAAATGCGATTTGGATCGAGAACAAATGGACAATCTATCCTCGTAACAGGGCAGAGCAAAGGAATGATCTTACTTACTTACTTATCAGGCGCTACAACCGCTTCGCGGTCTTGGCCTGCTGCAACAATCCTCGATACCGCTCACGGTCTAGCGCCGTCGTCTGCCAATCCATTATCCCGGCCGTTCTGGCGGACGCATCAACGCCATCACTCCATCTCAGTTTGGGCCTACCACGCCTCCTCTGTCCATGTGGACGACCTAAAAAGGACTTTACGGGCTGGGTCGTCCGGTGCCATTCGCATGACATGACCAGCCCACCGGAACCGGCCTAATTCGCTGCACGATGGTGAGATCACCGTACAGCTCATAGAGCTCATCGTTGTAGCGGCTCCTCCATTGTCCTTCCACACATACGGGGCCAAAAACACACACACGGCGGGCACATTGTACGCGTGTCACCCCGGAAGTCCCGTACACCGACAGTACCGACTATTGACAGGTCAGATCAGGTCGGACTCGGAAGACGCTCGTTTACTGGTACGCTCGGTGAATGTCGTACACTGACCATGATCGGAGATGACGGATGAGCTTGGTGTGAGATGGTTGGTTGGTTGGTGGTGTAACGTGTGCTCACGCCACCCAAAAGTAGGACAACCGTTTGCGGAGAGGCGTGTAATGAAAGCAGCGTACCACTTCAAGGTTGCTTGTATGCAAATTGACCGTAGCGGGATAATACCTCCACCATCACCACCACCGCCTTTGACCCCTGGAGTGTGACGGGGGGAAAAAACAAAACATCAACACAACCACGGCGTGCGGGCGTGTGAATATTGCCATCTATTAGTGCCGGCGCACGGAGTGCCCTTGAGCTGCCAAACCGCGTGAAGCGATTGTTTGTTTCCTTTTCGGTGGAAATGATGGGCCGAAGGACGGGCGATTCGATTTGCGAAATGGGACCGCTGGATGTAGGATGAGTTGCATCGAGTTTGTGTGTTAATGAGTCGATTGTTTGGGCTTTTCTCTTTCTTTATTGTGAATTTCGCGTATATCGCTGTTTTATAAAAAAATATTATTATTTTTTAAATACTTAAACATAAATTTAAATGATGATCGTGGACAATACAGTACAAAACTAATCTTTATGACCTTATAGGAATACATATTGGGGATCAGGTACGAAGGGCTCTGGACAGAAAATACAATGAGAAAGACATGAGCGTAGCCAGTGCATCGCTGTAAGCGACAAGCACTGCCACGACAAATGCGATTTGGATCGAGAACAAATGGACAATCTATCCTCGTAACAGGGCAGAGCAAAGGAATGATCTTACTTACTTACTTATCAGGCGCTACAACCGCTTCGCGGTCTTGGCCTGCTGCAACAATCCTCGATACCGCTCACGGTCTAGCGCCGTCGTCTGCCAATCCATTATCCCGGCCGTTCTGGCGGACGCATCAACGCCATCACTCCATCTCAGTTTGGGCCTACCACGCCTCCTCTGTCCATGTGGACGGAATGATCACCAAAAGATATTTTCAATATAAAAAGTGTCCTTATACACCTGGTGATCATGGAGTCACTATGGTCCTTAAGTCCTTAAGGACCGAAACATGTTTGACTTATGGCTGGTCCTATTTACTTTAAATAGCACATAAATTGATTAAGAATTTTTTAGTACACAACATGATTTTTTAAATAAATTACTAAAACTTAAACATCTGTTTAAAAGGTCTTTGGTTTTCAATTTAATTGCATATTGTTTAGCTTAAATTAAAGAGGAAATAAGCGCAAAAGGAAATTGCATACATAACATAAATAAATTGACTAGTTGGTATATATGATCCTACTTCTCGATTCTTTTCTCTTTTTTAAAGGATCAATCCTGATCCATATTTATCACAAAGATTAGTTGATTACACAAAATATAGTTATGTTACTCACTGTAATCACTGCTCAACTGCTATCTACATGTAAACCAACACCAAACAATCAAATATTAGATGATCTTTTTCTTCTCTTCTTTCGTGGCCTGCTCCTAGGGAGCACGTCTAATAGACATGGCCTGGTGTCCAATCCGTTTCCAGGAAACTCGGTCCATGGCTGCACTCCTCCATCCCCGGCTGCATCCGATATCCCTCAGGTCAGACTCCACTTGATCCAGCCAACGAGCTCGCTGTGCTCCTCTACGCCTCGTGCCGAACGGGTCGCTGACGAGCACCTTCCTGGCAGGGCATGAGTCCGGCATCCTCATCACGTGACAAAACCAGCGTATCCTTCCGGCTTTGACGACCGTCAGGAAGTCTGCATCGTCAAACAGCTCAGCTAGCTCGTGGTTCATTCACCTTCTCCACACGCCCTGCTCGCACACACCGCCAAAGATAGTCCGTAGCACCCGCCGTTCGAAAATGGCGAGTGCATTGGCGTCCTCCGCCAGCATAGTCCAGGACTCGTGCCCGTAGAGGACTACCGGCCGTATCAGAGTGCGATATATGGCGCATTTCGTGCGTTGTTGGAGTCTTCTGGATCTCAGGAGCTTGTGGAGTCCGTAGTAGGCACGATTCCCCTGAACAATGCGCCTTCGGATTTCGCTGCTTACGTTGTTGTCCGAAGTTAGGATCGTGCCAAGGTAGCAGAACTCCTCTACTACCTCGAGATCGTCGCCGTCAACTAATACTCTGCTTCCGAGTCGTGCTCTATCACGGTCAGAGCCTCCTGCAAGCAGGTAGTTTGTCTTCGTCGCATTGATCCTCAATCCAATCCTATCGACCTCGCATTGCAGTCGGGTGTTCGCCCGATGATGTCGATGTCATCCGCGAAGTCAAGGAATTGGAGAGACCGGGTGAAAATCGTGCCCCGGATGTCGAAGCCCGCACTTCGCATGGCACCTTCCAGAGCGATGTTGAACAGCAAACAGGAGAGTCCATCCCCTTGCCTCAGTCCCCTGCGAGATTCGAACGATTCCGACAGCATGTTCGACACTCTCACACTCTCTCATATTAGATGATCACAACACTCAAAGAATCATTGGAAAAATTTCATTAATCTTTACTGTTTATGTTCATACGATACTTCATTTTACAACGAATAAAGCTAACAGGAGACTAAATGCTGTACGTCGCATCATGCCCTACGTCACTGTGCAAAGGGCAAACAGTACTTCCTCAATTAACTCGCAGTGATTTATGACCCACACGGTGACAAGTCGGTGGGTGGCTAACAGTGCTCTCGACAAGCGTCTGTTGTCCATTCCATTTCCTTAATGTTTTAAACACCACCTCAAACCACCCATCCCCCCACATTAGCAGAAGCAGAAAGCACCAATTTCCATGTTGTTTTCAAATGTAATGATTTTCTCATTCCCAAATGGAAGAGACAGGAAAACTATGCTTCTAAACTCATCATCTTCAGTGTAACCGATCGGCGGACGATACTCTGGTATTGCTTGCTGCTCCGGGAAAATCCGGCTCCCCCTAAGATCATCAATCGTTTAAGGTTTCGTGCTTTTCTTGTAGTTGTTTTTCCTCTAACATTCCCCATCACGCTCACGAAACGTTTCATGTTTTGTAATTCTGCGTTTTTTGGACCAATGCTGCCTTTTTTTTCGCAGTCTTTTTTTTTCGCATTCGACAGCGTTTTCAATTTCGCGTATAGCTTTCATGGCGTTTTGTTTTTTTTTCCTTTTTACCCGCTTCCATTAAGATCGTGATCGTAACGTGCACACGGGGCTTTCGAGCTGTGTGCGAACTTGATACTGTTTTTCACGCACGGTATGTTTTGACAGTGAAACTGACCGCAACCGTTTTGCATCGGTTGGTCCGAACGATCGGTTTTGCGATTGACAAACCAGCTGGGTGGAGCGGAGAGGAGTTGCTTTCCCAGAATGAAGCAAAAGTACAAACCAAGCGACGGGTAGAGCCAGATGGTGATATTTTTAAATGGTGACGTTTGGTGAAAACACAAAAAAAGACACGATTACGGAAGATGGCTGTTGTACACGCTAAGATCGGCCAAGATCGTTCGGGAGCGTTGACGTGCGTGGTTTGGCCAGCGATTGTCCTGGGCGGAGAAAGCAAGTCGCAACTGTCACCCGGCATGATATACGGTCGGTTTTGTTTGACTGACGGAGTCGATGGTGAGGTGAATCAGAGGAAGACGGTGAGTTAGGCGAATGAGGAGTGATCCTCGCTTCGGTTAATGTGTGCAAGCGCCGGCCCAGGTTTGCATGGACGTCATCGCCGACCAGTTGGTCAATGATCTCGTTTCCATCGTACGTGTACCGTCGTGATCATCGTTTGGCGATCGTAAGAAGACAGCACACATGTCGGTGTATATGTGTTTGTTCGATGTCACACGAACAGTTGTTTCGTAAATGATGAGCGAGCGAGGGCGGTTAGTTGGTTGGTTGGTAGGGTTTGTGATGGTGACGGTAAATCCGTCGGATCAGATCAGCCAGACTAACAGACGACAGTCGGTGCTGCTGGGTTTGTTTTTCCGAGCTTACTTGGAAGCGTTGGTTTACTGACAAATGGGTTATTTTTGTTTGTTGTTTTGGTTTGTGAGCGTTTTGATTGAAGATAGATTACAGAAAAAAATGTAAACAGAGCTAAAGGGATATTTCGATTTCGCCATCTAACAGTGGATATTATTGTAATGATTGTAATGAAATAGAATCTAATATTTAACATTTGATTGGTCGCTGGATGTCTTGCTGTTGTATTCTGAACTGCAAAACAATGCTATTGTATCATTTTTTATTCTTTTCACAGTCTTTTTTTAATAAACTATCAATAACGATTCCATAACAATTTGGAAGGACTGTCGCATTTTTTACATCTAATTAATAACAAAAGTAAGTAAGACTATTGAAAAAAGTTTTAAATCGTCGACATATTTGTACTTAACTTTATTCAATTGAGTTTATTCAGTTTATGATAATTAAGCTTATAATCTACAACTGATATGCTGAAGCTTTTTGATCGCGATCACTCGGGACGATGGAGGCGCCTAGTACCTTGTTTTTAACCTTCTCTTTTAAACTGATCATGACATTTTTCACCCAGACCGTTCTAATTGAATAAAAACGCTAAATTCCAAATACTGTGACAAATATCATTTTATGTTATGTATCACTGTTCTTTAGTGATATTACTATATTATAGTATTTAAGATAAAAATCAACTTCATCAACACAAATTGTAATCTCGTCACAATCAGCACTTATTTAAATCAGTTCAACTTTAGTACCTTAAATTATTGGTACTTTAAGAATTATGTGATTGACGCATATTAAGTAAATTATATATTACATTGCTCCCTTACATGAACCAATTATTTATTCGATGTAGCAATGTACTTATTATCAAGCAGATAAATTAATTCAACAAAACTAGCATGACAGTTAAAGCCTTTCTGTGAGTTTGTAACACCGAAGAAAAACAGCATTTTTATAATATTTTAATCTACTACTAAATAAAAGAAAGTAAAAGATCGTGATCGTAACGTGCACACGGGGCTTTTGAGCTGTGTGCGAACTTGATACTGTTTTTCACGCACGGTATGTTTTGACAGTGAAACTGACCGCAACCGTTTTGCATCGGTTGGTCCGAACGATCGGTTTTGCGATTGACAAACCAGCTGGGTGGAGCGGAGAGGAGTTGCTTTCCCAGAATGAAGCAAAAGTACAAACCAAGCGACGGGTAGAGCCAGATGGTGATATTTTTAAATGGTGACGTTTGGTGAAAACACAAAAAAAGACACGATTACGGAAGATGGCTGTTGTACACGCTAAGATCGGCCAAGATCGTTCGGGAGCGTTGACGTGCGTGGTTTGGCCAGCGATTGTCCTGGGCGGAGAAAGCAAGTCGCAACTGTCACCCGGCATGATATACGGTCGGTTTTGTTTGACTGACGGAGTCGATGGTGAGGTGAATCAGAGGAAGACGGTGAGTTAGGTGAATGAGGAGTGATCCTCGCTTCGGTTAATGTGTGCAAGCGCCGGCCCAGGTTTGCATGGACGTCATCGCCGACCAGTTGGTCAATGATCTCGTTTCCATCGTACGTGTACCGTCGTGATCATCGTTTGGCGATCGTAAGAAGACAGCACACATGTCGGTGTATATGTGTTTGTTCGATGTCACACGAACAGTTGTTTCGTAAATGATGAGCGAGCGAGGGCGGTTAGTTGGTTGGTTGGTAGGGTTTGTGATGGTGACGGTAAATCCGTCGGATCAGATCAGCCAGACTAACAGACGACAGTCGGTGCTGCTGGGTTTGTTTTTCCGAGCTTACTTGGAAGCGGTGGTTTACTGACAAATGGGTTATTTTTGTTTGTTGTTTTGGTTTGTGAGCGTTTTGATTGGAGGTGGATTACAGAAAAAATTGTAAACAGAGCTAAAGGGATATTTTGATTTCGGCATCTAACAGTGGATATTATTGTAATGATTGTTATGAAATAGAATCTAATATTTAACATTTTTATGGTCGCTGAATGTCTTGCTGTTATATGCTGAAAGGCGAAACAATGCTATTGTATCATTTTTTTATTCTCTTCATAGTCTTATTTTAATAAACTATCAATAACGATTCCATAACAAGTTGGAAGACCTGTCCCATTTTTTACATCTGATTAATAACATAAGTAAGTAAGACATTTGAGAAAAGTTTTAAATCGTCGACATATTTGTACTTAACTTTATTCAATTAAGTTTATTCAGTTTATGATAATTAAGCTTATAATGTACAACTGATATGCTGAAGCTTTTTGATCGCGATCACTCGGGACGATGGAGGCGCCTAGTACCTTGTTTTTAACCTTCTCTTTTAAACTGATCATGACATTTTTCACCCAGACCGTTCTAATTGAATAAAAACGCTAAATTCCAAATACTGTGACAAATATCATTTTATGTTATGTATCACTGTTCTTTAGTGATATTACTATATTATAGTATTTAAGATAAAAATCAACTTCATCAACACAAATTGTAATCTCGTCACAATCAGCACTTATTTAAATCAGTTCAACTTTAGTACCTTAAATTATTGGTACTTGAAGAATTATGTGATCCGCGCATATTAAGTAAATTATATATTACATTGCTCCCTTACATAAACCAATTATGTATTCGATGTAGCATTGTACTTATTATCAAGCAGATAAATTAATTCAACAAAACTAGCATGACAGTTAAAGCCTTTCTGTGAGTTTGTAACACCGAAGAAAAACAGCATTTTTATAATATTTTAATCTACTACTAAATAAAAGAAAGTAATATTTTTGGTATAAAATAATGATAAGTGTTTGAAAAATTATGTCGAAAGCTTCCATCATAGTTCGTTGCTCTAACGGTCATTTTGTTTTCCCTTTGATGCAATATTGCAAGCAACTATATCAAGCTTGTATGCAGGATGAGCACAGTGGTTTAGTGTGGTTCAAATATTTTAAACAATTTTAATACTTTCTTAACTCTGTTGTTATAGTATCGCGTCTTTTTTAATTGTTATTTACTGTTTGTTAGCGTTCTGCAATTACAGTTGAAATGTCGCTGAAGCTCCTAGTGTATTCCAGGACTTAGAATCTCTCATTTAGAATTAGAATTTAGATTTTAGAATTAGAATTTTAGATATCAAATAAATTAATTGTGTTTAAATTGTCTTCACTGACGGACCAAGCCCCTGGTAGTGCTGATACCGTTAAATTGTTTAGCAAAGGAACTCCTTGTGTAGAAAAAGTTCAAGATCGAATTTTCAGTACAACGGGACCACTTACAAACTGTGTTTTACTGGTTCCTCCAAAGGCCGTGATCGGGGTCCTAGGCGGCCATCTACTTCGCTCACCGTTTGATACGCCACTGATTGTCTTCTGAAATCAAGTGATCCATCACTTAAGAATTGGCGTATTATTTATGTTCCACCTGCGAATTTTAAGGTATCTAATATGTATCTATTACTGCGGTGGGTCCTTTCCTTTCCTTAAAGTAAAATAGAACTAGAATAAAAACAAAGAGCACTACTTGTACTCCAACTTAACACCAGAATCTACGGAAAGATGATTAATAATACAATCGACATTCGTTTACAAGCTTTAATCCATCTTTAAGATAATAATAAGCTCTCAAAACTGTAGGCCTGTAACAAAATTCCTTCAATTTAATTACAGTACAACAGTAGACCTTAATCGAGATTCGTTTACAAGCTTTAATCCTTCTTTAAGATAATAATAAGCTCTCAAAACTGTAAGCCTGTAACAGAATTCCTTCAATTTAATTACAGTATAGCAGTTGACCTCATACAGCACAACAACCATACCAAGCTTTAACGGAGCCAACCAGCCACCCAGTGAACGGTTTCGTTTTCGACCTCAACCAAACTTTTCTCCACACTATTTGAAGTGTCTCGCAGCGGTAATTGAATGTCAAAGTTTCGGCATCGTGGCGTCCATTTTATTTGCAGTGTCCTTTGACGATTGCAACAACAACAAAACTGAATAAAAAGGAAAAGTACTTTAACCTCTCCGTAACGGTGTAGCTGAGCTGTAAGGAAATGTTCATTATTTCATTAGTCCGGTTAAGAGCGAGAGACCGAGTGTTTTTACGCCCGACAATCGTTGTGTTAGACTAAAAATAAATTGTTATCCACCTTTCGTAGTAATGCAGAAAATTGTTTAATTGAATAAATTAGTTTTTATCTATCCCTTGGTCCCGAACCCTTCACAGAAAGCGCATCAGTTCGACATTCCGTTGTCGATCCACGGGAGAAAGTTTTTTTTTCCTACCGATAATGCAACCATTACCAATAGTTACCGGCGTCCGAACTTTCTAGCGCCCGTGCACAGGCCACAGAAAATTGAAGAAAATCGACACCCAAACTACAATGATTGATGCTTGACGGCGTCGGAGATTTTGTGTGTGTGTGTTTGCCGGCTCGCTGTGTGGAAATACCCCCAAAAAAGGGCTAGCCAGAATCGTCAAGCCGGTCGGCAGCGTAAAACTGTAAACGACAAACTTCGTGTCTCTATTAAACCGTCGTCGTTGTCGCTGTCGCTGTCATTGTCCTGCCACAGCGGTGGATAGTAGTTTCCCCGTGCGGACCGATTGTTGCTGGTGGTAATTAAAAGTTTTTAGTTTAAATTTTACAACACCATCCGAAAATTGTTCCACTTTTCGCTAAATGGTTTGGACCGCACCCTCCCACACAGCCGCAGATAGAACTACAAATACATACACACAGCTAAGAGTTCTTCACAACCAACGTAGAAGGGAAAATCGCGCCACCGTTTTGTGTTACGAAAAAGACGGACTTCATTTTCGGTCTGTGAATGCAATTGCTTGTGATGGTTGGTTTGTGTGTTGTGCTGTACTTCGGTTTCGGTGGATGCTGCTGGATCGAAACTGGTCATGCGACAATGTTGGGAAATTAATTAATTTCCGTACCCTGCCTCGTTCCGAAACCCTTGCGGAGGGGTTGGTGCATTTCCCAAAATTTCAAATTCCAAAACACCCAAAACGGTTGCCCTGGTAACACAACATTTAAGGCACCCGTTTTCGGGTTGCTGTTGCAAGGGTTGCCGTGTGTTGTTGTCGACGACGTGTTCGACAACAACGATTTGACACCGGGTGCTCGGTTGCTTCCCGTTTTTCAGTTAAGTGGTTGGGTTAAGAAAAAGGAATGCTAAAGTTGAAAGAAAAGTTCGAGTTCAATCGAAAAACCGTTGATTGCAAATTGTGGGCTATTTTTTTTTGTTGCTGTGTGCGTTGCGTCTACCAAAACCGGGTGAAATAGAGTTTAACGGTGATTAATGAAGTGTGAGATGGGTAGGTTGAAGATGTTAAAGATTCTTTTGCAGAAAGTTCGATGCGTGCGAAAGAGTTGTCAAATGATTGGATCCTATTGCGCTGTACATCTACGGGGAGGTTACGCATCGATGCGTTACGGTACATGGAAAGATTGAATTTTATTTGTTGGAAATCGAAAACTGAACATAACCTAAGCTTCGAGATAGGGCAAATCGACATGGAATTGTAAAATTGGGAATGAGGAACAGGACCCTGATGTTTAGGAATAGTAACAATTCAAGAGCTGGTATGAAAGAGCCTTTTTTGTTGTAGCAATTGTATAGTTTATCATGCCGATAGAGCACACCGAGATTTAAGTGCCTAGAATAGAGAAAGTTAACCATTCACTATATATTCTCTAGCATGAATCTAGTGTTGACTACGCCTGTAATACAAGACAATACATACAAAAAAAGAAAGCTTGGATAGAAGATAAATAAAGAGTAGACTAAACTAAATCTAAATGACTTCAAATTTCGTTCTAGTTTGATTTCGAACATTCAATTATGTTTAATTTTACAACGAAGTACTGGGCGCCTCCATCGAAATTTTATTTTTTTGTGAAAAATGATTCTAACTTTTACAACTGGATGTCTCTGCATCTGAACTTTGTGTAGGTTATTCAAAAAAAATGAATAATTAAACAGAACAATTAAATAGTTACTACTAATTCGTGTAATTGTTTTAAGGATTTATCATGAAATATTTATGGCGAAGGGAATATTTTTAAATTTACAGTAGCGTAAAGAAACTTTATCAATAATGTTTTCAAATATCATGAACGATGTGTAATGGACCAAACTGAACGATGTGATAATTATCAGTAACAAACTGAAAGCCAAGCGCAATTTGTATGAGTTCCTGTCCGATTATGAACTACAAGTTCAGTTTTCTTTAACTCACGTCAACAATAGAGGGCACGTAAGGATGTAGATAGAGCATTAAGTAATAATCTAATTCATGGTTTATTTATCGATGGATTTTTAAAATGTTTTGTTTAATTCTTCTATTTCTGTTTCTTCGCTTTGACTGTAAAATGACAAGAGAAGGTCTTCCGAGTAACGTTTGACTGCTAAGCCGCACGACATAACCTCTACATAGGCATAGGGGCGGCCCGGTGGTGATGCGACAGCGGCGCCGGTCTTCACACGGCAGGACCGGGGTTCAAGTCTCATCTGGGCCGTTCCCCCATAGTGAGGATTGACTAACCAACTATGCGGTATCAATTAGTCTAGTAAGCCAGAAATGGCAGGCATGACCTTAAGAGGTCGTTAGGCCAAGAAAGAAGAAGAACCTCTACATAGCATCTAAATATAAATGCGACTTTTAAACTCTTGTTCATTGATACAGTTCATTGTAGATTGATTGCAGGTGGATTAAGTTAATGGTATAAACAAATCTCTACACGTAGTTCCCTAGCCATTGCTGTTCTAAATCAATGTATAACTTTGTAAAAATCTGCACACAATTAACATAATAAAAAAAAAAATTTTTGAAGCACAAGGACATCGCATGTGAATATATTAAATGCAGACTGTTCCACGCCATCAAAAGAAACAACTTACACTTTTCAACGCAACAACTTTACCACATTCTTTCATTAACCATTTAATTCCTCCGAACAACAAATTTTCCTCCGCTCCATCTCTTGTTAATCTTATGCAATTTCCCCAGCATACGTCCCAGAAAACGTCAAGACTTCCTCATTTCGACACCTTTTTGCGTAAGCCACCTGTCGTTGTCGGTGGCAAAATAAAAAAAAACACACGAACCAAATTAAATACAATTCATGAGCCCGAAATCGTTCCCTAAAATTCAAAACCAGTCTAAATACGTTCAAGCCCGATATGAAGTGGACCCTTGTCAGTAAGTTTTATTTTTAGCACGACCCGTCCGGTCCCTGAAAGATCATATCCTTCTCAAAAACAGGGAAAGTTCCATTTAATAAGCATTCGCGCGCTTCAGCGTAGGCACAGCTATTTCAAACGGTTGACCAGTCTAAATACGGTATCGTGCTACGTAACAGGAGGCGTCACAACTAGGAACGCGTACAAAACAACACAGGAATACTTACCATTATTTTATGTAAATTAGCATTTGGAAATCTTGTAGCTGATGGCATTTTTAGCTTCAATTTTCATCCATAAAGCTTAACAAAATACAATTGTTCGGTGCAACATTGTTGTGCTTTTCTGATTAAAGAATAAAACAACAAAACTACGGTCGCTCCATCATGCGCGGTGCAGCAGCTAGAGCCGAGCGCTTTATCGTTCGGCTGTCTGTCACTTGATTCAATTCAAAGCTATTTAATAAACAATTTAATTGAACTCATTTCAAAAAAGACTTCCTCATTTCGACACCTTTTTTGTGTAAGGCACCTGTCGTTGTCGGTGGCAAAAGAAAAAAAACACACCAACCAAATTAAATACAATTCATGCGCCCGAAATCGTTCCTTAAAATTCAAAACCAGTCTAAATACATTCGAGCCCGATATGAAGTGGACCCTTGTCAGAAAGTTTTATTTTTAGCACGACCCGTCCGGTCCTTGAAAGATCATATCCTTCTCAAAAACAGGGAAAGTCCCATTTAATAAGCATTCGCGCGCTTCAGCGTAGGCACAGCTATTTCAAACGGTTGACCAGTCTAAATACGGTATCGTGCTACGTAACAGGAGGCGTCAGAACTAGGAATGTCTAGGAAACAACAAGGAATAGTTACCATTATTTTATGTAAATTAGCATTTAGAAATCTTGTAGATGATGGCGTTTTTAGCTTCACTTTTCATCCATAAAGCTTAACAAAATACAATTCTTCGGTGCAACATTGTTGTGCTTTTCTGATTAAAGAATAAAACAACAAAACTACGGTCGCTCCATCATGCGCGGTGCAGCAGCTTGAGCCGAGCGCTTTATCGTTCGGCTGTCTGTCACTTGATTCAATTCAAAGCTATTTAATAAACAATTTAATTGAACTCATTTCAAAAAGGTTTATACGATTCTTTTCCGTTTTCATTGCTGGTGTTGCCATTTTTCCAGCCCATTTAGAACCGGTCGGCCTTTGGTTTGGAAAATTGGAACCCCCAAGAATGCTCTGGGTGGCAGGGACAGTGGGACGGTGTGTTTGGGATGGAAATTAAACATCCATTCTCGTGTCTGTCCGGATGGACGATGATGGTGCCCATGGGCAGCCACCACCGAGCGGCCAGCCTCGTGGCACATGTATGAGGGTTTGATGGTGGTGGTGTGCGGCGAGAAGTTGGAGAACGAACCAGACACAAGCGAGGCAAAAATCATCCATGTGCCTTGGGCCGGCTGTACACGTGCCCACCATACGTACGTAATGGTAGGCAAATGGATGGAGCCGAGGTGTGCTCGGGTCGGAACAGGGCGCAAAACTAATAATGATAATACGGACCCAGAAACGCGCCACTTGACGCGGCCAGGCTCGATACAAAACGTGCGATGGTGAACGCAGGAGCGAGATGGGAAGAAGAAGTGCATGAAATTGGGGATTAAAGAGAAGAGACAGAGAGAGAGAGAGGCAGTGAAAAAAAGGTGAGAAAAACCTTATGCTGCAGATCGAATGTTTGATTTGGCGCACAGTTGGGTTTCCGAAATGCGTCAGAATTTCGTGTCAATGGACGAGATGATGCCGGATGATTTTGTTTTTTTTTCTTCTGAAGTGTGTATTATTTTTATTTTTACTATCCAAAATGCTCCATTTTGAATTTTCTGTTGTCTTTTCTTGTGATTTTTTGAGCCAGAAACATTTATGGGGTCGGTCGTTTGGGCCATAGCACCAAAGACACTGATGAGTGTGTGAGAGTAAATTGTAGTTTTACGGCATAATGAGGCTTGGAAGTGTTGAAGAAAAAAAAGCATTTTTTGACTGAAATTTGTCTTGATTACAATTTGAAGAGGCAATTTATTAAGGTAGATAGTTTTTGTGTTTTTTCTGCAGCTTCTTATAATGATGTTTACAATATGAAATTGAAGTAAAAAATTAAGAAATCAGTTACCTGTTTATCTTCCAAAACATAATAATTATATTCAAAGATAGTTTGATTTATATTTCTTCAAGTCCCAGAAGGCTTCAGCCTCAGTCTCAAGGCTACATTTTACCTTAAGCCATTGTACACTTTATCGTTGAGCTTGCATCCGGGCCAATGCACCCGGTAATCAAATAACAATTTAGATGATTAATTTATACACCTTCGGAAAGCTCAGCTAAAACAGAGTTTCCATTTTGTGGAGCTCATTGAACTGGAAGCCAGTCTCTAAGGTGGACTACCGTTTTTTTACCTCACAAAATCGGCTAGACAAACCAGCTGCAACAACGGAACCACGATGCATCACCGTTTGTGTCATTAGGAGTTGCGCTTGGTACGCGTGTTTGTGCGTCAGTGTGTTTTTGGGGCCGATTTTTCGCTGCTGTTCTTGGACCACTTCCAACAATCGGCAACCGTTTGGCAGGTGAAATCGTTTGCCTAGCTAACGATGTTTTCAGGGTGTTAATGGGCCGATGGTTTGTGGATTTAGCGCCGTTAGGTTTTTAAATTGTTGACCATGCTGCACGATGGACCCAGCATCGTGGCACAAATAGTGATGCGAGTTTTATGATGATTGAGGTGTTTTTAGACTGTGGAAAAATAGACATGTTGTACGGAGTAAAAAAAGAGTAGTGGATTTAAAAACATGTTTTTATAGAATAATTAGAAAAGAATGTGCTAGGTTTTTATCTTTTAAGTTAAGTAAAAGCAATGTAAACCCAATGTGGTTTATAATATAAAAATAAACACAAGCTGACACAATGAGGACAAGAAAACGATCAAAAATAAGATCAAGAAA
This sequence comes from Anopheles maculatus, assembly GCA_002091835.1. NCBI lineage: Eukaryota > Metazoa > Arthropoda > Insecta > Diptera > Culicidae > Anopheles > Anopheles maculatus. The sequence goes on from KZ061653.1 coordinate 248,153, forward strand.
AAAAACAAGAACAAATACCAAAGACGGAGGACGGAATGAGACCATCCGCTATTGTAAAGACGTAAAAATGAGGTTATGTTGTGCATTTTTAAGAACTTGATTAGTTTTTTTTGTTTTGTAAAACTGAAACTGACGACGTTTAATGAAGACACATTAAACAGTAAAATAAAACCATTTATCAATAATAAAATTCAAACAAATTTGTTTTCTATAGCTTTGGGAATCATTGTGTTACTCTTTTCAATTTCAGCATGGGCAGTTATTCCTATATTTCGAGCAGAGTCCAAGAATTACTTTTTCATTATAAGTTCATTACTAGTTTATAAATACGTGTTAATGTGCAGTTCGTTTATTGTATTTATAGTATATTTATTTTCCATAATGAAGGCTTAATGTCGCATTGTCACCACAGCGAGAGAAGATTTAATATAATTCATATATACAAGGCATTATATGCATTGTTCGTCATTGCATTTATTATCACAAGCTATATGAACAGTATGACCAATTTATGGCTAAAGTTTGTTACTTCCATTTACAAATTATTTTCAACATTTGGCCGTTCATTGATCTCAATCGATCACATACGCCTTAAAATGTAACTAAACATATTGATAAAATGTCAGTTGTTTTGCATCAGTAGTTCAATTTCTCGAATGTAATTAATGATACAATATATCACTTTAAAAGACTGACAATTCGTTAATAAAACCATAATTATATTTTTCATTGTTAAATAATGAACATATAAATTTCATTTTAATTCACCCGTAATTGGAACGAACGATTTATTGGAAACATTATTGTAAAACATGGCATTTTCACTTGAAAATTATAAATAAACTTGAATAATATCATTTAATTAAGCTTACCATTTATAATACCTTTCATGCATTTGCTTTAATTCCTCTGAACTCCTCTGAACTGAAACGTCAAATCGATCCTTTTTTTTCACACACCTGCCCATTCAAACCATCGCTTTTCCCGGTCGGAATGCACCGGAATCGATTTATTACAACACGCACACACATATATCGTCACCTTCACGCTTGCCCCGTCATGCTGATTAGCCTGTTCGTATTAATTTTAATCAGCTGTCAATAACTTGCTCCGCCAAACTCACTCTCTCTCACTCTATCTCACGCTCGTTGCTGACCGTTGCGAGGCCAATAATTGGCCATCCAATCGAAAGATTAATAATTTTTCCGATGAAAAATTGCACCGTACCTGTGGAAAATGCTTCAACCAATTCGTACATGTGTATTTGTGTGTGTGTGTGCGCGCGTAAGTTTCACCCTTTCACCCAGGTAGAGATGAGCGCTGGAAAAACAGATTTACAGATAAGCACACTTCCTCATCGGTTACGGTTCCGCGTGCGTTTCACTGCCACCTGCGTTCATTTGATTTCGTTTCCAATTTTCAAACAACTGGCACTGGGAAATCAGAACTCGCCCTCGCAATGCCAAATGGTGGTTTCTCGTGATGGTGTACGGTGCCTCAGGAGCGGCAGCAGCCAGGCAAGATTGCTCAAAATTAAATGGAATGAAGTCAGATTTCCCCGAGGATTGCGATTTAGATAATTAGTACCTTGGCAGTTCGACTCGTACCCGGCATAAAGTGTGCTAAGCTTTATCAGGATTAAAACGATTCCTACCACCCTCCCTGCTGCAACGGTCCTTCCCAACCTCCTTTTGTGTGCCGTCACCCGGTGCGAGCACAATCTCACTCACGGTATGCAGATTTAATCGAATTTTATTCACCAGCCATTCGGGAAAAAACTTTCGCTGCAGCTGCGAGTGGTGCATCGACGGCTCGGGATACAAACGGGAAGAAATATGAGTTTCGTTCGGCTGATCAAATGTGCATCCTTCGCCGAAGTGGTCGGATCGGAGCAGCTGTGGAACGGTATCAGATACCGGGACAGGAAAATGTCATTTATCAACAAGTTCGTCTGCTCCGGTCTGACGCAGTACCTTTTGGGAGGCAGGATGTTTTTTTGCTGCTTGTGTTCCCGCTACGAGTCATGAGTCACGTTCGGTGCAAAGCATAAGGTGTGTGTGTGGATGTGTAGGGCAGCATAGTCATTTTGCAGCTGTAGACAGTTTGTGTAGGCAGGTAGATTGCCTAGCGCGTGGACGAGGAAAAAAGCTGCTATTTTCACCTGTCGGAATGAGTTTCGTCGCTAAGGGTTTTGTTGTTGGGTTGCAAGTGGTTGACATAAGAAGACGTTTGTGAAATGTTTTTGAAAAAAGGTCCAAGGCTCGGAAGAAACAGTGTGCTCAGATAAAGTCATGATAAATTGCACGATTTGTAGAAATGCTACCAAGCAGCGTATTTTAATTATGTTTAAGGCAAGATGGCATTTGGTTTTAATAATCGAGGACTGACTTATTGTTGGTAACAATAAGTGTAACAAGCCAGAAATGGCAGGCATGACCTAAGAGGACGTTGGGCAAGATGACCAAGAAAGAAGAAAAAGAAAGAGCACTTAAGCAGTTTCTTGGCTTCCTTAAACTTTGCAATATTTTTTCCGTTGTTTTTAGGAAATGGTGCTCAATTATGTTTATATAGATTATTTTGCAAGTCAAAAATTTACTTACTTACTTATCAGGCGCTACAACCGCTTCGCGGTCTTGGCCTGCTGCAACAATCCTCGATACCGCTCACGGTCTAGCGCCGTTGTCTGCCAATCCATTATCCCGGCCGTTCTGGCGGGCGCATCAACGCCATGACTCCATCTCAGTTTGGGCCTACCACGCCTCCTCTGTCCATGTGGACGGCCTAAAAGGACTATACGGGTTGGGTCGTCCGATACCATTCTCATGACATGACCAGCCCACCGGAGCTTGGCGAGCCTAATTCGCTGCACGATAGTGAGATTACCGTACAGCTCTTAGAGCTCGTCATTGTAACGGCTCCTCCATTGTCCTTCCACACATACGGGGCAAGTCAAAAGTTTCTTTCTTTGGAATATCAGGCCTAAGATTATAATCAGTCTCAGCATCAGTCTATTTCAAAGCGCTCATCCACCTCCCGATACGCCGATAAAACGAACATTTATTTGCTGACCTACCTGATCAAAACTGCTGATGCAATAAACAAAAACCATTTGGCTATGGGGCTGATTAACAATCGGATCAATTCGCCTGCTTTACTTTTCGCAATTAACCTGTATGTCCAGGCTCCATGCTAGGATGTTGCTCGACGTAGAGGAATCCTGTTCTCATTTCGGTTCTTCGGATCTGTTTCATTAAATGTGTAAATGTTCATACTATATGTGACTAATTTTACTATAGTATTCGTTCCTGATAGCAAATAGCATCGGTTCCATGAGTCCCTGTATTCGATATAGTTTAAATAATTACTAACTAGATCCTTGTGTTTTAACTTTAAGTTGCTAGGAGAAGTTCTTCGTGGTCCGTTGAATTTAGAAATCAATTAACAACCTAACAAATGTGTTTTAACGAGTAAAACATTCTTTCTTTGCGCTCGAATTCAAGCACAGTTTTGTTTGATATAATATTAGTTTTCAAGACGCAGAAATGGCATCCATGTTACGGATAATTCAAAAGACTACAACCCAGAAATATTGGGAAGATCTCTTGATTTAGTAAAGCTAAAAACGAAGCAGAAGACGGCCGCAAGCTTGAAATGTCTACTGCTGTCTTCTCTTAAACTGCTGTAAAGTATGTGATTGTTCTTAACCAGCTGTGACGTTCCACGGATAGTAAAGTATCTTATAGAAAACTTCACAATTTTGAAATTATGTATCAAGAGGCAAAGCTAATGAATAAATTATTTTGGAAAACTTTATGTTAACATAATTTTGCCTTACTTTAAAAACTAAAAGTTATTCATATGACAATTACATTATAACCATTATATCATATCAATGTTCACATCGAAAATTTATCTCCAATTTCTTCATCACTTAGGGTCATCCTGGTGATTTGTTTTCTAACTTTACCTTCACGCGATAATCCGATCCTTAGCTGCCATCACCTACCGGTACTGTGACTCTAAAGACACGAACGTGCCTCTACAGTCCGCATCCGTTCGATACAGCTGAAGAAAGTACAACTTTTCACTCGTCTTATGCAGCTGTGTGTTTTTTCTACGTGCATACTTTATTCTTATTTTGTGCTCGAGACTTTTTTTTATGCTTCTTTCGCTGTACACCGTTGCTGGGTTTATTTCGTGTTTTCGTGAGTCACCGGTGCTTTATTTTAAACTTGCCGCCGTAGCTGTCGATGTACCGCACAGCCCGATTTGCCATAAACAAGTTGTGAGTTAAACTTTGACTTTCGTACGCTAAGGAGAGGGATGCTGTCGACTGGATGCCGGCGACATCAGTCTAGTTCGAAAGGGGTCGGGTGTTTGCTTCCGTGTCGACGGTGCAAAAAAAAAGAAGAAAAGCTCGCCTCACTTTGCCACCGCGTTCAGGGAAAGCGATCGTTCAGTTCACCCTTTTTCTTGAGGTGATGCCCGCGTTTGAGGTTATGAAAGCAAACATAACCAATTAATGAAGCCGTGAAACGTGATACGATTGCAATCTCACCACTTCCTTGGTTACCGGTTTTTGTCGACGTACGGATAAAGGGGCTGTCCGCTCATGGGGACTGTGGGTGCAACATTAGCAACCACGCTCACACGTGGGCGTCCCGGTGGTTCTGTGGTGTTGATGGACGAAATTCGAGCGAACGAAACCGACGGTGCTCACGTTATTTTCAGCGCACACGTCACGTGACTGTTAGCTTATTTTATCCGGCAAGGTTACCGCCTGCTGTCGTCCGGTTTTCCTTTCCTGGGGGGGAACGTTGAGAAATCAAACAGCCAGACGAGCGAAACATTTCCGGCAACAATAAAAAAAAGGAAACAAGCAAGCCCGGTGAAGATGGCGGGAAGCGTACACATGCTCAGGTGCAGCTCAGGTGCCGATGCTGTGAAGAAGACGAATGGAAAAGTAGTCCGAGTGAAAATGTCTCACACCAGACAAACTGCGGATCGGAGTTGGATGTAGTCGGCAGGATGCTGATGGTGAGGAATTTTTGAACTTGTTTGTTGTTAAGTAATGTTCGATCAACATCCACAACACCCGAGACCTTCTGTGTGTGTGTGTGTGTGTGTGTGTGCTGATTTTGTGCAACGTTTTCAGCGAAACTTTCGAAACCACAAGACGTCGTTGGTGGTGGTAGTGAAAGGTATTGAATTGTTGTGCTTGTTCTTGGCGGAATAGCTGGCATGGGAATTGTAATTGGGCTGTGTAAGTGGTGATTGTCGACGATCGAAATGGCGGGAAGCGTACACATGCTCAGGTGCAGCTCAGGTGCCGATGCTGTGAAGAAGACGAATGGAAAAGTAGTCCGAGTGAAAATGTCTCACACCAGACAAACTGCGGATCGGAGTTGGATGTAGTCGGCAGGATGCTGATGGTGAGGAATTTTTGAACTTGTTTGTTGTTAAGTAATGTTCGATCAACATCCACAACACCCGAGACCTTCTGTGTGTGTGTGCTGTTTTTGTGCAACGTTTTCAGCGAAACTTTCGAAACCACAAGCCGTCGTTGGTGGTGGTAGTGAAAGGTATTGAATTGTTGTGCTTGTTCTTGGCGGAATAGCTGGCATGGGAATTGTAATTGGGCTGTGTAAGTGGTGATTGTCGACGATCGAAACAGAAGCGCGAATTTCTCATTATTGCTGTTTGCTATGAGTTTATAAAGGTGGATTGGTGGAGGAAATATAATTTTTAAACAATATTTTATAATAAAGTATTGTAAGTTGACATTAGAACAATTGATTTGTCTTTTAATGATTAACAGTGTAGATTTCCTTTTAAAAAGAAAATTATGAATGCGTTTTGCAATGCAGATTACATACATTTCGGCGTATTGTGTATTTTTATCAAGTTTATATTTTAAGCGTCAAAATTTTCTACATAATATTATTCTTACTCTAAGTTCCTTCGCAGAAATATTTTATTTCTCTTCTTTGTACCGCCCGGAGGCGATTCTTCTACTAAGTGTGTCTTCTGCCTTGAGTTGATCACACAACGATTGCATCGAACGTGAGCGGTTACCGCTCTTGCCTTTGGGAGGTCGTCGGCACACGGCTCTTAAATACTGCTGACTTGTCGCGAGAAAGGCCTTCCCCCGTAGCCGGCCTGCTTCCCGCACAAGCTTTTCGCCCACATTAATAACCCTCGGCGTACTGCGGGTTGCATACCGGCAGGGGCCGTTTACTGTTCGCTCGAAATGACGACGTTGGCGAGATTTTTCGATTGTTATGCCGCTACGTGCCCGGAATGTGTTCGCATTTCGCAAACACACCAGCCGGGCAAGCAAGTTTAGGGTCAACTTCCTGCAATGGTTCGGTAAGCGAGAGAGAGAGAGAGAGAGAGCGCCCAGGAACCAATGCACAAACACAACACGGCGCGAAGAAAGCACCGGGGGCCCACCACATTCGTCCCCAGAGAAGCGCAGATGATCGTGAAAAAACGCCGCAGCGCGCCAGGGCGCCCTTTTATTTATTATTCGTCTTCGTCGGTTGCAGCGCAAAAGTCAAAAGTTTCGATTTATTGTTTTGATTGTTTTTGGGGCGCTATCGGGCAAAGTGTTGCCCTGCCTCACTGTCCTCAGGTGTACAGCTTTTTTTTGTAGTTGTTGTAGTTGTTTTTTGTTGTGTTTTCTTCGCGTCTTTCAAATGCGCCTGTTAAATATTCCCGCATATCAGAGGGGAGCATGTTTTGGGCCGATTTCTTTCACCAGTGGCACATTGCAGTGCTTCCGAAAGCCTCAAAATACATTTGATGGACAGTCGGTACTGTTTGCCGAAGTGGTGGGCACGTAGGATACGGTGGCCATCATTTACCACATCACCACATCAGCACACACCGTTAGCACCTTTCCTTCGATCGTGGCTGCTCGTTTTGGGAACGATTCTTCAGTTTGGCGTTGTATTTGTACTGATTTGTTTATTTCATTTATTTTTTATGTTTACAATTTTATAGGGAGAAATTAAGGTATTGTTTAATACATTTCTATTGCTATTATAACTTTCTATATTCATATTAGAAGGTTAGTATAATACATATTATTTATTTTCTTGCGGTTTCTTGATTTTCTATACGGTAAGCTCTCTTTGTTTATGTTTTTATTTTTTAAACTTCATTAATTATGGTTTTTTTCCTGTTGCAAGTGTAAAAGGAACGGATTTAAACGGATTTAAAAAAATATTTTCTTATACTTTTCCCTATACTGTGAGCCATATCCTAAACCATGAAATAGATGGTTTGTAGTGCCTTGAACGGGTGCCAAATGCTAGGTTGACTTTTTTACGAATTATAGCGCCTAAAGGTATGCAATACGGTCAGGCAGTTCTATGTAAATAAACAAAACCTCCTAAAGGTATGCAATTTTTAAGCAAAAGTAATTCGTTTAGAGAGTTTGAAGCATGTCGCATACTTTGTATTGAATTTTGTGTAGTTTCTAGAATTTTTTGTGCGTTGTGCACATTAACATAGAATCTTATTTGAGACATTGGGCTATGGTTATGAAAAAAAGTAAGGATTTTGACGTTAGATAGTGCTAGATATTTTCTTCAATACAGTAAATGTACTTTATAATTTCCAATAAAAACTTTTCAAAATCAGTACGTTACGGAATGTTTATTAGATATATTTATTCTTCAAACTATAAAAACGATATAAAACTAACCGCTTGTTGTTGTAAACGAGAATCAAAAAGCGTTAAAAATACTCATAAATGAACAAAATACATCAACGTCAGTTAAAACTCATCGCAATGCAGTGAAAAATGTGAAGTTTCTAAAAACCATGATTACTCATCGTTGGTTGAGCTGTTATGATAACGGTGTTCTGTTCAGTTTTAGACACATATTTTTGCCACATAAAAAGAAAGAGACAACGAGAGCTAGAAAACAAACAAAAACTCCTTCCAAAAATCGTGTTAGCATAGTGTTGTTATGGTTGAAAAAATTGACACTCAATGAATAACATGACAGGGCGCGTGATTTGATGGGCGGGTTGGCGCGGAGTGTTATTTGGAGGCATCAGCATTTCGACTGAAAAACGTGTGTCATGAGGCAAAACAATCGTTATTCCATTCGTGAAGCTTGAATGGAACAATATTTTGAACCATTTCTTGATGTGCCTTCGTGGTATCTCTATCACGGCTGTCCACAGTTGGGAGGGAAGGTTATCATCCAACCGGGGCGTGGAAGGTTAATTTCGGCCCTCGGTACTATATGCGGACACCGACGTGGGATGCTTGGCAGGGAAGGGCTGGTGAAGGCTATCATCGAATTGGAAAATAAATTGCTGAAATCTAACAATAACAAACCGGGTTGTCTATCCTGGCCGGTTTGTTTGCATGTCGTATGACCCACCCTCGGCCTTATCAGTGCGCATCGGCAGACGACTGGTCCTGGCGGTTCGATGCAGCAGAAGCGGGTGATTGGATGATTTTATTTCATTTTATTCTACCGCTCCACACACTCCATTCCATCCGAGTCCAGGTTGCCGGTGGGAAAAGCTTCACCCGAGCCGTATCTTCTGGATGATGGAAAAACGTTGCACGCGTAGAAGAAGTATTGTTCTGTACGAGTACGAGACAGCAATGTTGTGAAGAGCTGCATTTTCTATTCTATATGCGGACCAACACAAAAAAAAATCTCCAAACATTCGATTGCGTTAGAGGTACGGTACAAAAAAACAGCAAACCCTCAATCCTAAGAAACGAATACAACAAGTATGATACTACAGGAACGCTTTTTTGGCTGCCAAAAGCGAGACAGAGAGAAACCCGATACACCCTCAAAAAGTCACCTACGAATCCCATCCAAACATACTCTCACACATGGACACGCAAAAGCACAATTGAAATGGTGGTGGTAGTGCTGAAAAAAAAAAACAATTCATTGCTCCCTTCCCTTTTAGGTCATTCACCCGTTGGCCTGGATGCACTTTGTCCCGGCGAACGATAGAACGGGGCTGCGATACCAATCCTTGTCCCATCCAAACTCATCCACCGAGGGGGTTAAATCGAGTGGAATAAAATATAAAATTTATTAAGTGATTTGATTGAAGAACAATAGGAATAATGCCATTAGCAGCAACAGCAGCAGCAGCGGCACCGACACTCTGAACAATAGGCAACCGACGCGCAAAGGGTAAAATAATATGAAAATGGCAATGATAATAGCAACTGGCGGTGACTACAATGGACATATCAAACATGTGCGTCCGTGTGTATGTGTTGTCACTGTTGCGATTATTTATCCCGTCAAGATCGGAGTGTTATGGCTTGTGATCGAATGTGGGTGGCTTTATTGGTTGAATTGTTATGTTATTCTAGCTATTTGCAGTTTGTTTGATTTTATATTTATTTATTTTTTTAATTGCTTCAATGTTGAATGTTCTTCTAGAAATTTAACATTTGGTTATGTATTATTATAATTATTATTTGTTTAATATGTTTTATTTGATGTTTTCGTTATTTTTTCTCCTTTAGTCATGTTTCAGGCTATTAAACTGTTTTTTTGTGTAAAAGTTTTCAAACATTTTCAAAATACTTGTTAATTACTCTTTCTATTTTGTTTGATTGTTGTACCTAAAAAATTAAATGCTTTGCTTTTCAATTGCTTTTGGTTTAATATTCGTTTGCTTCAGTTGTTTGAAGTTTTAGAATGCTTTTTATTTTATTTTATTGTTAATATTTTCAATCTATTATGAGATGAACAATTTTCTTTATTTGTAAAATTGTTGATTGATTTATAAGAATTAACCTATTTTTTACCATGTTTCTTGTTTGTTTTATTTTCCATATGCTTTTCATTAGCTTTTTTACTTCAGCTATACTTTTTTATTTCAGCCAATTTCATTGGTTTGTTTTGACTTGTTTTTGTTTCGATCATGATTTATTCGTAAATTAATGAACTGTTACTTTATTTTTCAATTTTTATATACATTTTATATTATATTAGGTGTTTGTTTCTTTTCTTTGTAATTAAGTAGCGTGCTTAGTTTACAATTTTGTAGTCGTATTTTTGCTATAGTTCATTAAAATTCTCGTTCAATTCTTTCTTATTACGGTAGGTTTTGTTTTTTGAGTTCCAAGTGTTTCCTTTCCTTTGTTAGTGACTTGCTTAACATTTTTTCAATTGTAAACCTACGTTCAATTTATTTTGTAAATTAATTTCCAATGTTCTTTATTCATTTCGTATTAAATATCCATATGATTTCGATGAATTATTATGATTTTCCATCGAAAAACAATTGCTCTTTGTCGAGGAGTTTGCCGAATTTCGGGCATTGTTTCATCGAATTTCGACGTGACCTGAACCCGTCACTTGCAATCTCCCGTTCGACCGGAGACATCGGGCTGAAGGCATCGGTTGATGTTTTGTTTTGGTTGAATATATTTCAACCTTCTTGTGCTGGGCGTTGCTTTTTATCTCTTTCCTCTTCTTACTTCTTTCTTTTTCCCATCGTTGAAGCGCCGGATGTCTAGGAAAAATCCGACGTTCTGGTGGTCCTTGCCCGTATTCCGTCTAGCCGTTCTGAATCGACGCCAATCGGTTAAGCGGACGTGCATAACACATCCGCCTGTACCACGGCCCAACAACCCGTCATTGATGTCCAAAGCAGTCGAAATGAGGCAATGCCGAATCGAGGGCAACCATACTTTTGTCGAAGCTGGTAGGTTTTTTTTTTGGTTGTTGTTGTTTGACTAGAGGTTTGTTCGTCGTATACGACAACACACCTTTAAAAAAGGGAATACAAAAATTCAGCCTGATCTGTTGTTTTCGATAAATACGTGTCGGTGAGACATTTTGTGAGAGACAAAACGATATCGCCTCCCAAAACCTCACAGTTCTCGTGCAATTAATGTTCGGTGGGTTCGTTGTCAGCTTCCAATAAACAAACAAGCTTCTTGCCTCCCATCGAACGCCACACACACTCACACGCACACAATTGGCGATGAATTATGGAGCTGATGTGCAGCTTTTCATAAACCTTGCTGGCCGCACGGATTGAAGGGTGCATCAGGGTTGAAAATCTAGGATAATATTTTGCACCAATCAAAAGCTGGCGAGGGAAAACTGGCGCAATCAAGCCACAGCTCTCTCTCTCCCTCTCTCGCTCTCGCACACACACACACATGCTACGTGTGTGTTTGTATAGGTTATTGGTCGCGTACAATGTTTTGAGCACTTAATTTAATATGCATTGTGCAGTTTAAAGTAGTCCCACGCCAAGCGGGATTGACTATTTGAATATTGCTCTGCGTGCTCTGCTATAACCAAAACTGACTGGAAACATAGTTGACGGGAAGCGTGGTCGTATTATTGTTTTTAAAGCAGTGTGTGTGTGTTGTTTGTAATTCATTTTAAAATTAATCAACCACCTATTATTGAAAAATATTTTCGAGAATTATTTCGAATGATCGTTGTTTTTAAGCGAAATATTTAGAACGGCTTTGCGGATGGTTTGTAGCTTTATTTAAAGCAACACGCCAGAAGTACAGCCGGTCAGCAATTGCACACGATCGTCGCTGCGTCCACTTGCTGTGCTAGCCAACCGGGTTAAACTCATCCGCTTGATTAACACTATTGTTGCTGCTACCCCGGGCAACCCGGGAGGTCTTTGGCCTCGCCGGTTTGGCTTCGGACCGGTGCAGCACGACAATTTGGTTTTGATTTTGCTGGTGTTGCTTGGACAGCGCGGTGAAACTGTCGCATTTCCAGAATGGTCACCTAAATTGATCATAATCATCAATTCAATTGAAGGACTCCGACGGCAAGAGGGAGAACTGCGGAGAGCGGATTCCTGAGGTGAGGGTTTTTGATATGCGACCCGTGTTGGTGAGCTGATTAAGGTTGGTTTGAACCGGTTCGAGCTAGCTGGATATTGTTAGTACGTATGAAAATGAGGCAAAATGACGCGGTTTTAGGGCTGCTCGTGCTTATCCGCAGCGAAGATTTTTTTTTTGCTGAGGGAGATATGAAACGTTGTTAAGCTTATTATATTCGTTGTTAATATTATTCCAGTCCCAGCCATCCTCAGCCCAATCTACCACAGTCCGCATCTACGCAAATCGCTATCCACACGCATCGCACACTTTAATTGACACCAGCATAACCTCAATTTGTTTGTCAAATTAAAACATTAGCCACGTTTTTAGCCGACCTCAGTTGGAGTTCCCGCTTGCCTAGGTTTTGGGTGGTTGCGGTCCGGTTTTGTGGGTGTATTACGTTCGTCTTGATTTCTCACGAGGGTTTTCTTGCGAGCACGCAAAAGGGGCGGCAATGTTGGAAGTGTACCTGCTGCAGAGAGCGACGCAGGCAGGACGATTGCCATTTCAATTGGATTGTGGTGCCGTTGGAGGATCCGTACGATACCTCACACACGCAGACACTCGATTGCATCCTTTCCAGCATTTTGAATCAGCTGCGTCCATCTCGTACCGCTGCATGTCGGCAAACCGCAACCGGCAAACCCCACACCGAAGGGACGCCAAGAAATAGGACTCGAAACAAACTCGACAAAGAACCGAACCTCGTGTGATGAAGATCGGAAGCGTACTATGTATGCGCTGCCGTACCAAGCGCGATGGCATATTTTGCACTTAGTTTGCATTTCTCAAAAACGGTTCTACAATCCCCAAACCTACGCTCTCCGACCGAACCCTCTCCCGGGGGTGGGTTTCCCACGCGATGCTGTGCTAATTAATTTTAGTAGATTACATTCGACCGCATTTAGCGCAGTGGCGATGGTGGCGTTGGTACAGCCAAGCGCCAAACCCAACACTAAATATGTGCCCAGGCACATTCTCCTTCCTTCCTCCTTCCTTGGTTGATTGTTTACGACGGGTGGGCTGCGAAGTGGAGTGAAACATGCAAAGGGAAGGGTGTAGAATTAAATGTTTGCCTCCAGTATGGGATGGCAATGAGCATGGTTGTGTCTGGACGAGAATCTTGTGTGAGATTTACTCAAACAACTCCCACTGCTTCTCGGTGTGTCTGGTCGGGGGCATTGGTCTGGACGGACCTCAAGAACTCCCCTAATAATGGAATGCATCTTTTACGCAGATACGGACACACGCTCACACAAACAGTGATGCACTGTTTAAGAATGTAAGCAGGGATTGCAAGTGGCTGCACTAATTAAGTAGTATGTGATGTTTTTGTATACAAATATTTAATGCAAAAGATACAAGCAAGAGAACAACGAAATAATAAGACAACTCGGAAATATTTAAATTATTTAAAATCTTTAAGTTAAAAGATATTTCCACAAACGTGGTTCAATAAGTAATATTAATATTCATATAATCAAACTTATTATTACGAACTTGTTACAAGATTAATACGCTATGATATTATGTTGATTAAACATTTTCAAATCAGTTATTGTATCAAACGCAATATTTTGTAGCATATCTTCCAAGCCATACTCAAAGCTTGTATAGGAATTTTTTTTTTGTTCTAAACTTACCAGATAATTGAGTTACAATTAAACAAAACATGCACTTTGAAAAATTGGGACATAAACACTGTGTTTCATAAGTACAAAACTTTGTTTAAAACTCCAAAGTTAAACATAACTAAGTGGAGACGACCAAACCTTCAAAAATTAAAATGTTCGACTTCTAAATTGGTTCTTAATTAATTGTTTAAGAAACTCAAATAGATTTCCTCGATCGATTTCAAAAAATTGATACGATTAAAAACAATATTTTTTTTACAAAATTATTTAAACTAATTGTATTGCTGGTAAATACGGCCAGGCCGTTCTAATAGAATAAAAAAAGTGTAAATTTCAAATTTCCAAAACTGTGTACACAAAAGTTAAAATATAATGTTAAATCATCATTGAGCAACATAGAGAGATCTGCTATTTGTAACTTCTCTAACTTAGCAAAACTATTGGTGCCAGAAACACGTGTATTGTTGTGCTATTTTAATGCTTCCATTTGAGATTTGATAGACAAAGCATTGTGGAGTTTTTTCAAGTATTTATCGTTGACATAAACGTTCTGGTAATATATTTAAGTAATCTAATTTTAATTGATTCTTTAAATAGCTCGTTTTTGGAGCACTTAACATTTTTAGCAGGTAGCAAAAATATTGTCATTTTGAAAAGAAAATCGTACAAATTTGACATTAGAAATATCCATTTTTGGTATAAAATTTTATGGCTAATTTATGATACATGTTACTGTAAATTACTAAAAACATTCAGCTTTTACTTGATCTTCCTTTTCGTTTGAGTAATCGATTCTTACACGGTTTTTTGGACTCTCAAAACAATTGGTACACAACTGGCACAATAATTAGTACATCGTGCAGGAAAATGGGTACAACTTATGCTTTAAGTGCTTAAATTGAAATGTAATTAAAGCGGGTGTCTATCTGCAAAGAAAACTATTGCCAATGAATTTTGGATCTGCAGTTTCGTCAGTGAAAACGCTGAACAAAGTCGTCCTCAATTGACAAACCTACTCTACCTCTCTCTCCGTGTCTTAAATTACATTAACAGCAATTTGCTATATTATGTGTTCAGCTTGTGGCCAACGCGAATAAGTACAATAATTATTACTTTCTGTCTCCAGTATCTCTAATCAATAGAAGCGCTTTAAAAAAGTTCAAATAATTCATTAAACACATGCATCCAACTGTAAAAAAAAGTGAAAGCGCTAGCCGTTGTGAATTACATTTTAAAACTTTAATTAAGCACGGCACAATCGTTACACGTTCCCTTTTTACCCCAACTCGGGAACACATTAACCAACAGCAAAAAACAAAATAAAACCACACTTTCATGGCTTTCCTTTCGACAGCTGGAAGCACTGGGCTAGGCAAAAAAAAAAGACTTCTGGAGACGAACAACGTAACCATGCGGACTCACCGCATCAGTAGGTCTGTGACAGTGTGCAGACACTTGAAACCACAAAACGTTGGAATCGGTTGAACCAAGGCAAGGCGAGAAAAGGGCCGGAATGGGGAAAAAGTTGGTTAAAACGGATCCCCACGACCCTCAAACTGGTCGAGGAGGACTAGACTTCTATTGGTGAAGGGTTTGCTTTTTTTTTTTCGTTCTCCATTCCAGCGAGCTCCGAGAATAGTGGAACAAGACAAGGTTAAAGTTTTCGGAATTGTGTAAATGCGATAAAGGGCACTGCAATGGAGGCACTGCCCATGACCATGTAGGGCGAAACGGGGAACAGAAAAGAAACAAGAAAATGGGCTCGAGAAAAGCATTCTGCACCGTAATGTCGACCTAAAATGCAAAACTCCGTTAGGATTTCTTTTTGCATTGTTTTCTGACCTAAAAATGTTTCCCCGTAACCGAACGCGGAAAAAAGCAGCAAAGAAAAGAGACAGGGAAACATTATCGAAGGCCTGTGCTCTTGTGGAGCATATGTAGCGCTAAAAGCAGCTTGCCGGCAGGATAATGCAGCAGGCCCAAACGTTACTAGCCATTCTATTCCGTTCCGGCATTTAGTGTCTCAGCATAGGATCGCTTTTACCAACGCTCTTTTGGTCTGACAGTCGGGGCTCGTTCCCGAAACGCTTCCAACCAGACAGACGAGAAAATATTACAATACTTCGGCTGTGACTTTAATTGCTGCCCTACGGCTACGGGATGCGGCATCACTTTAATGGGAAAATGGGTCTGCTTTACATTGTCCTTTTCATGGAAACCGACGTATGTTATCCGTTTTATTTTTTGTTTTTGGAAAAAGCCCTTTTTTTCTGTATTTTCGTACGTGCATGTGTGCGAGAGAGAGAGAGAGAAAGATCGAGCAAAAGACGCGGATGCTGTTGTGAATTAGAGTGTGGAAGAAAAATACTACAACTACACACACTCACACACACACACATACAAGTGAGGAGGAAAAGCTTTCCCCCCAATGCCGGGTGGAAATACGGGCGAAAATTTATTCCGATCGTCCGATCACACCCCCGGAAAAAGACGTAAAAGGGCAAAAGTTGAATGAAAAGTGTGAAAAATTAATCCTGGGATAGATAATTTATGATCTCACCACCAGGGCCTTCTGCCGGTGAGACTAGGGCCGGCCGGCCATGGCAGTGGTGGTGTCCCTGTTGGCGCTTTTGTGCAAATTAAGTTTCTGGTTCCTGGTTTTCCCCGTACACAGCCTCGTAGCTCTTTGTTATCCCTTTGGTGTCTTGTTTTTTTTTGCTCTTCGCTGTCTTCACGCTTGGCCATCCCATTTCCATCCTTAGATGCGAGAGGACAGTAAAATTTAGCATCACGATTTCATCTAATTCTTCGCACCGTATACCCCCACCCAGGCCAGCCTCATTTGCGCATGTATGCATTTACGGATACGGAAAGGGAAAATCCTCCATCGCAAAAGCGTTCCAACTTACAGCTGGAGCAGCTCGGTGGCAGCGTGAAAGACTCTGTCCCGGTCTCGGATGCGTTGGATACTGACTGGGTTTTCCACGATTTATGGGCAACTTTTGTTAATAGGCTCAGAAGAATTTAAATCAGATACTTACTGACAGTCACGAGCAGCCCTGCGTTGGCACATGTGTGCGAAAGGCGCCATTTTGGCGGTTTAAAGTTCGTTCCAGTTGGGTGTGTTAAATTCAGTGTGTTTTTAAAATTGGCTTTTCGTGGAAAGAAAAATATGTAGCCCGATTATCTTAAACGTCGTATCACACTATCGCGGGGTGCTTTAAGTCTAACCAAAAGTGGGATGTTTCCCATTCTTTGTACTGCACACTCTGACGGTAATGTGTATCTGTATTGATGCAGGGAAAAAGTATTACAACATATCAATCACTTCTGAACGTTGAACGAGATTTTTTTCTCTCTCCTGAAAGGCCCTTTTCCGTTACGCGTTGGCATACCGACAAGTATGAAAGGGCCCGCATAAAACTGTGCTGCATATCGATGAGCATTTGGGGGAGAAAAAATACATAAAATGGTTCCCTAACGCCTGGTTTCTCTCTCACACACACACGCACACATGTGTGGATGCAGCCACACGGATAAGGCCCAAACGAAGCCGAATGATTGATTGATTAATTTGGATATCACATTTTTCACATTTTGTACCGAATTTTCCACCATCTCTATTACTGTTACGAAATCCCGAGAGCCCGGCAGCGATGATCCTGTCGTCTTGTGGTCAGTCATTCGTACCCGGGCATGTCTTCTTCTCTCCAAAAGGCTCCATCCAATGGTAGCTGTGATGGGCATGCTTCGATCATGCGGTGATTTGTATGGCGGGCAATAGCTCACATGACGCGGTCAGATACAGTAAGAACCTCAATCGATTAGAGTTCGGATCGATTAGGGTAAGGCAGGTCCAAGTTTTTGGCTTCCTTTATCCTGCTAGCTCACCGACACAAGATGGCTGCCTTGTCCTGTCCATCATTATCACGATCAGGCAATGTTGGGGTATATCAACACTTTATTATCACACCAAATCTAGAACGGTTTTTATTCGGGTAATGACACAGTTTTGCTTTAATTGCGTTCAGTGGAGAAGCCTTAAAGTTGTGTGTGTGTGTGTGTGTTACATGACGCAATATCTAGAAGATCCACATCAACTGAAAGGAAACCATCGTGTCAGCTTCCGTTTTACGTTGAAAAAAAGGACCGACAAACTCTGGAAATGGTTATAATCGATGTGGATGTTCTTCGAATGAAAGGAAAGTGAGAAAAAAAAAAGGATTCGTTTTCCTTTGTAGAAAAACACACACACACACATACATCCCCACACTCACACACAAGTAACAGAACCATCGATTGTCACATGCCAGCTGAAGCAAGGTGGTGATTGATGTGGAAGCCGTTGCCATTCACACAACTCCCAGAAAAAAAGAGGGCGAGAGAAAAAATAAAACGAGCAGTATTTTCATCGTCCATTTCTGAGTTTGGATCGCTGAATGATAAAGGTTTTTCGGTGAACCCGTGCCATTTTCCGAGAAAAACCTCAACCCCTAAATTGGCTGGAAAGCGGCCCACTTGCCGATGCGATGATAGCTAAACCGGTTAAAGGAATTTCTACGTGCTGAGATTGAAAACAGATAGCGGCAAGCAGCATGGTAACTAATTTCGGATGAAATTGGTTTGTAACATTATACCCGGGAAGCATGGAGGTCGAGAAATGTTGTGTACCATCCGATGGCAACGATGTGGCATTGGGATGGATTCACTGTTGACAGTTGTCATTTGGTAGGAAGATTTTTCGAACGAAACCTTTGCCATTAAGTGTGTTAGTCACCATGGTGACATACGTTGTTGGGTGTTGGTTGGGTGTGTACGCCTGAAAGTATGCAATTTGTGGCTTTTAAGTACATTATCTTCCCGATGACTGTATTAAAAATAATTTTAAAAACCAAAAATCTTATGTCATTGATATTGTTCCGGCGATTTTTTTTACAATTTGCAAGAACCGTAACAAGAACCTTAACTAATTCTTCACGAATTTAAATATTTGCCTGAATCTATCGAAGTACAAGCCAAGGTTACCAAACAAGATCTTTTGGATACGACTTAGGAAAATCTTGAGAGTCTCTTCTTTCGACGATGCGCCCTCTGTTAATATGATTTGGTCTAGAAAATATATATATATACAGCTACTTCAACGATGGAACAGAACAGGCTGAGAATTTGGTGTAACATTGCCTATGTTGTACAGGAATTTGAACAGAAATTTTATTCTTTATGCTTAAAGTAAGGGATCCTACGGAGCTTCGGTGTTCCTCATTAGATTTTATTGCATTTAAAATAAGCCAGGCTTCTTCAAAGGTGCCCGGGACATGACTCTCTTTTGATAATATCGTGATTATGGAAAATGCATTAAAATTCCTACTTGTATAAGTCAAATCATTTGGAAGTGTCTCACGGTCTTAAACTTTTTTGTCCAGAAATAATGTTGACAGTATGTAAAAAGTTTTAAAACCAAATCTTCAACTTCTTTTGATAGCTGCTTAGAAACAATTGGTAATGCAGTAAAGATAAAATTAATCATAATTTTCGTTCGCCATTTCAAAACTATTTTTTATACTCTGGTTTAAAGCATTGCAAACATGTGCTTAATTCCCCTCTAATTACGGTTTGATCGAGTTTGATTCATAAAAAAAACAGAGAGCTTATTACTCACATTAATACAAGTCAACAGGTTAATTCCGTGCTTCACGAGAACCGATTTGTAGCAACATTTACTTAAGCTCTCCAATTGCATCGCGTGTTCTTTGCTCTTCCACTTTCTTGCACAGTTTATTTAAGTGCAATTTTTGGAAAACTTTGCCACCGACACCATTGCTTATCAGCAAGCACGGACTGAACTGAAGTGCTGTGGGATTGCGCATGAAGTAAGGTAGAACTTCGGAACCGGCACCGTGCACTTTCAAACAGTCGCTAGTCAAATGACCTCGCGAGCAAACATCAAACAGCAACCGGAAAAAGGTAATTTGTGTCCTGCCATTTGCTCCGAGTGGTCGTCGATTGGCCAAACCGGGTGCAACCGTTCATGAAGTGTAGCCCGGTGGGTGGGACAGTCTGTACAGTAACTTTCACGCTCTTCAACTGCTGCTGTGCCATTGTTGCTTGGCCGTGGCAGCACGTTTACGGTGCCGGGCTGGAACTTTAAATTAATTACACTACTTTATGCTTACGAACACTTACAAGCCCGACTTTAATTAGCTCCTTCAAACAATTACCGACGCCTCGGTGCGATACTGGATGGCCGTCCATTCTTAGGCGAACAATTTTCCTTCGCTTTCCCCGAGCAACGGGAAACGGGAAACGAGAGATGGAAAAGTTTGCATCAAGATTTTACACGCTCGCGCTTCTGGCTACTGCCGTCGAAAAGGGGGAGGCCATTTGTTGGGGTTGAACTTGCCCCGACGCACAACTTCGGAAGATAATATTTAAATTCAGGCAATAAGTGTTTTCGCGGCCAGTACGGAATTCAGTTCCCGAGCTACGTGGATGAAAAGAAAAGCAAAAGGGTAAAAATGAAAAGTTTTGTAAAGCAAAAGTTAAAGATCTCCATTAATATGTTCCATGCGAATTTCCAAGCTGAAATGAGGCACATGATCATGACCTTATCTTCGTTGGAGTGTATGACAACTTGCCACATTTGTAGAAAGAAGCATTTTAAAGTTTTGCTTACTAATTGCTTGAAGTTATGCAATGCGCAAAAAAACACTAAGATGAAAAACTTTTACACCCATCCTTAGCAGTAAAATGGT